>VDFB02231911.1:0-13261 GCA_007258455.2 Sequoia sempervirens
AAGGGATTGGTTATTTTCATTCCTAAACATGGTTTTCATTAAAAAAATTACTCATGTACTATACATACATATTCATGTATATGTGAATATATCTACATATGTATACATACACATGCACGTATCTAAATATGTATATATGTATATATGTATATGTAGATATGTAGACACATTCATGTATACATACATATGTATATATGCATGTATATATGTATATACATACATTTATTTTCTATATGTGTATATATATATATACATATATACGTATACATAAATACACACACATATGTATGTATGTATGTATGTATGTGTGTATGTATATTTATGTATACGTATATACATGTATGTATATGTATATGTGTATGCATACATGTATATATATGTATATATGGATACACACACATTTTGGTTTTGTTTTGTAAGCATCCTCTTTTGAGGACAACCCTTTGTTGATGATGTTGAGTATTAGTTTGTTGTAAGTGTGTTTATTATTTTAATATCATTTTAAAACAATATTTTATTTATTTATAAATTTTTGTATAATCACTAATTTTATAATATGTTTGTGTGTGTAGGTTGAGTTGCATAATTGTTAGGGGCACACACAATCAACACAATGCAAGATAATAACTAATTCAAGGGATCAAAGTTCAGTTTCTAGTCAAGCAAAGAGAGGCATAATGTTTCATTAATAGCATTTGCTACACATACATAAACACTTTTATATCTTTATGACACATTCATAACTATTTTCATGAATATATATTGGTGATATTTTGTAGTCTAAGAGACAATGTTGGCCTCATGTCACTGTATATGATATTTTCATGATGTATTATGTATGTCTTCATGACCTTATCAAGATCAATATATAAATATTTTGTGCATATTCATAGCAAATGGTTTGTGCTCATTCTATCTATCTATATTACCCTTTATCTCTATCTCTCTTTATCACTATCTCTCTCACATATATATGATGTGCATGAATGTTGAATGGCATACATGTAATGAACCCATACTAGTTCTAACTCTATTTAGCCTATCCACAAATAAAGATTCAACATTGGTCTTCTAGATTTACATACATCTTAAGAATTTACTACCATAATCCATAAGACAAAGCAACAATAACCCATATGGGTGTTTAGACTCACAAGTGAAAGTCAAAATGTTATAGCTAGCTATCCCTTCACTAAAAAATAGTAGGGTTTTTAGTTCAAACAAGGAATTACCCCATTTTATTGTATGGTTCTATATACTAAAACCCTATCTCCAATAACACACATAAAGTAAAAAAAATATCTACTATGTTTGGCATCATGAATGCAACACAAGCTTCTAAATGTCCTAGGTAGAGCAATAGATTTCCATTCACATAGTAGAAATTACAAGCTAATGCTTTTTAACATGATTTCTAGAATTTCATACAAGAATAGCTTTTTCTCTTACATTACATATAAAAATACTAAAAAGAACCTTCATAAAAAATAATACCTCATTACCACCAAGTAAAAACAATAAGGTTTACATACTCGAATTTCACAAGCTTCAAAAATGTATAATTTGCACTACCTTCTTCCTCCTTTTGCCTCTATCCTCCCCTTTTCCCTCTTTCTTTTCCTTTTAATCTTTCCTTGATTTCCACCATTTTTGCCATATTCTCTACATGTTTCCCATTTCCACTTCCTTTGCCTTTATTTCTTCCCACTTTGTGAACAATAAAGTCCCACTCTCTCTTCACTTACTCATCATTCAAGTTTCCTCGAATAGCGTACCTCAACATTAATGCTTGATACTTAATATGATGGGGCCAAAAGGTGGGGTGGCCACTTTTTGGCCCCACATCTTTTTGCACTCGCTCTAATAAGGTTTGTCCTTTTGATAATAGTAATGTCCAAAGGTGGCTCTTGTTTGCATGTGGATACATTTATACCAAACATCAACTTTTAGTGATATGTGTGAAGATTTTGTAGTGGTTCTATATATTGTTCTTATTCTCTAAATATAAAGGAGGATGAATAATCAAGTCATGATGGACTAATGAAAGAAGATGAATTGAATAGTGATAGAAACTAGTCTACTATAGTTAGTGATGATGAAAATACATTATATAAAATTATGCAGGGATTCTCATATTACTTAGAATCTCTAGTGTTACAATATGAATAGTATTTTAAACACATGATAGACCTTTTTCTAGAGTGTCTCTACAAACTTGTGACCATTGAATTTGCTTGGGAGTATAGAAAATTGTATTATAATACATCAAATAATAGGGTAGAGAATGTAATTGTTAATTTTATGGTTTCCAAGACCAAACTTTGTAAATGATATTAATTGAGGGCATGAAGACACAATCAAGTCTTTGTTCTTGATGGTTTGATTTATATTTTCAATCAATGGTTCCATTTATACACACTACATGAGGAAATTTTTCAATAAGAGTAACTTATAGTTTTAGTCAATTATATTTCAATTTGTACACACTACATGAAGATATTGAACTAGCTTCATTTGTTATATGGAGATATTTTATTGTAATGTACGTAATCAATGATATGAATCTTGATTTTTTACAAGATTTAATATTATAACACCTTAACAAATCAAGCTATGACTTTCACGGTTCACTCCTACATGTATGAAATTTGCATTTTCATCTACAAGTTTGACCCTAAATTTGTAGTTTTAAAATTATTTTGTGAGCTTAACCCTACATTTCTAGTCTTTAGGAATGTATTTATCTCCATTTTTTATACTATTTTGAGAGCCATTATAATGTTTTTTTGCACTAACTTTCGGAGGAAACTCGTTTTTCCTTACTCAAACCCTTGGATTATGAAAAACAGGGAAGCAAAATACTATATTAAAAATGCTTTAAAAACTTTCAAACAATCAAACAAGTGCAATTTGAATTCAACAAATTTAAAAAAATTTGCATATCTAGGGTTTCGAAATTAAACAAATACATGCATTTTGAACTCAAAAAAATGGAATTTTAAATACCTCGTGCTCAATAGTGGTCGATATGCGAATTGAAATGATGAAGTTTGAAGAGAGGACCCGAAATTTGCTTTCGCCCGTGAGAAATTTTGTTGGGTCGCCATTCGGATTCTGTTCGCCGCGCGCAGGGACAGTGACTGGTAATTCACAGTGAAAGTGTGAAAGTGAAAGCACTTTTTTTGGTTTTGTCATATTCAAGGGGTTCGGCCGAACCCAGGTTCGGCTGAACCACCTTAAATATGACTTTTTTATTAGGCTCGGTGGGGGTTTGGCCTAGCCAGGGGTTCGGCCGAACCATTCAAATGGTTCGGTCGAGCCATATGGTTCGGCCGAACCACTTTTCTATGAAGAGTGTGGAAATTTCAAAATTTCCTTCCTCCACAAAAGTGTAAACCACTTATGTGGCTCTTACCACTCTGCGCAAGTGTGGAACATCGGGGTGCGTGAATATCAGGTTTGTGTCAAATGTAAGCCAATTTTGCAATTCTCAGTTCTTGCATACTTGATCTTATGGACTTATTCCTTCCTAGCACATATTGTGAATATTTCTCATTTGGTGCAGAAGACAGATTCCTCATTTTTGAACCACTCATAGCAAAGAGATTCACAATAATACTTTAGCATTGGAACACTACTCCGTACTTCTCTTGTCTAGACCATAAAGGATTGCACTCTTAATTTGATGCAATGATAGTCGGAGATGAGAATTTATATATAACCATGCTCTATTTTGAAACTTCAGATCTAATATCGTAATAATGTTGAACTTAAGAAGTGTTGCATAAGAGTGTTAGGGCTCTGATAGGCCTCTCTTCCCTATGAGGAGAGCCTCGATCTCTTGAATTCCTTTGAACAAAATTTTAAGAAGCAAACTTTTTACCTAATAGCTTCAAACCTAGATGACATATTTGGCTAAGTCTATCTTGAAAATTATCAATGCGTTCAAACTCTAAAGGAGATTCTCCCTAAAAAGCAAACTTTACCCTTTTTCCCAAGGAAAGAAATTGCAACAAGTTGCATGTGATTTATCTTATTTCTTCTCACCGGTCAATCATTCATGGCCTGTGATAGTTCCATCCCAAGGCAAGGACACCTAAAAAAAAATAACTGAGTTTCTTCTATTTAATCAAGTAAGAAAGTTTCTTTGGCTCTTTCACAATGTAAATAATTATGTAACACTGTTTTCTTGTTTTCCTTCCACACAGAAAAATGTTCACACTTTTCAGATTGATCAATGATCAATAATGGATGATTGTAAACACTTGACATTTTTATGTTTGAACTTTAATTTATAATTTTGTATCATGACATTCGAGTAGATCACTAATATTTTAATATTTCACTATGAAAGTGGTGGTGTATTTTTGCTATGTTATTTGACTATTAATATGGTGGTGTATTCTGAACTTGATTACTGCTGCAAATATGTATATATTTCTAATTTTTATATGTTCTTGTATGACCGAACCCAACCCAAAAAAAAAATTCCTGAACCAGCGAACCGAGTTCTCGAACCCAATCCTGAACCCAAAACTGAATTGGTAACTTAGTAAAAAATATATTTTTGTAGTTTATATTCATAACGTTGATTACATTGCATTGCACTTCTTTAAAATTGAAAGCATTACTTCACGTTTCATAACTAATAACTAGATCGCTTCAAAATTTCTGGATAAACTGTGTGCATATTTTTACATCAACGTTTCGGATCATACTCCATGATCCATCATCAGGATGAACAGCAGAAAGAGAGAAGTTTTTACATCAACATTTTGGATCATATTTTGACTTCTCTCTCTTTCTACTTTTCATCCTTATGATGGATCATGGAGTATGATTCGAAACATTGATGTAAAAATATGCACACAGTTTATCCATAAATTTTGAAGCGAACTATTATGGACTGTGAAAAAAAATGCGATTAATAACTAGATGCTGATAGATGACAAAATTTCAATTACAATATAGTTTTTACAAAGTCAATCTAAGCAGTTATGCAATTACTTCACATTGCATAACAAATAACTAGGAGCAGTTGCCAATTGCATTTGGTTGTCATGGCATTTTATGAGACCACATTTCTTTGAGGCATTTTTTCAAACAGTTCACTGCCTTGTCTATACTACCACATTTTTCATACATTTCTACCAAAGCATTTTGTCAAATAGTTCAAGTGTTGCCTTGTTGATATGGCTGAAAGCCTAAAACAAGTGCTTTCGAACAAGCTATGGATGCTTGGAAAAAATCTATCAAAAGCGTAATAGTAAGCAATATTATAGACAAGGCAGTGAACTCTTTGAAAAAATGCCTCAAAGAAATGAGTTCTCATGACCTAATGGAATTCCATGACAATCAAATGCTTTTGATTGTCATGGCATTCCATCACCATGAGACCTCATTTCTTTGAGGCATTTTTTCAAAGAGTTCACTGCCTTGTCTATGCTAATACATTTTTCATACATGTCTATCAAAGCATTTTATCAAACAGTTCATTGCCTCGGCTAAGGCGCTAAAAGCCTAAAACAAAGCTTTTGAGCCATGGATGCTTTAGAAAAATCTATCATAGCATAATAGTAAGCAACAGTATAGACAAGGGAATGAATTGTTTGAAAAAAATGCCTCAAAGAAATGTGGTCTCATGGTGGTGGAATGCCATGACAAGCAAATTGTTGTGGATTGTCATGGCATTCCATCACCATGAGACCACATTTCTTTGAGGCTTTTTTTCAAATAGTTCGTTGTCTTGTCTATGCTACTAAATTTATCATACATGTTTACCAAAGCATTCTATTAAACAGTTCACTTCCTTGTTGCTATGGCTAAAAGCCTAAAATAGGTGCTTCCCAAAAGCCATGGATGCTTGTGGAAAAAATCTATCAAAGCATACTAATAAGCAATAGCATAAAAAAGGCAGCAAACTGTTTGAAAAAAAGCCTCAAAGAAATGTGGTCTCAATGGTGATGGAATGCCATGACAATCCATAGCAATTTTCTTGTCATGGCATTCATCATGCCATCCCATCACCATGAGACCTCATTTCTTTGAGGCATTTTTTCAAAGAGTTCACTGCCTTGTCTATGCTAACACATTTTTCATACGTGTCTATCAAAGCATTTAGCCAAATAGTTCATTGCCTTGCTGCTATGGCTAAAAGCCTAAAATAGGTGCTTTCAAACAAGCTATGGATTCTTAGAAAAAATCTATCATAGCATAATAGTAAGCAATAACATAGACAAGGGAATGAACTGTTTGAAAAAAAAGCCTCAAAGAAATGTGCTCTCATGGTGGTGGAATGCCATGATGGTGTAGGAGCACCCAAGCTCCTTGAGGATCATTTGGAGAGTTAGGAGATGGCAGGGGTCTTGAAGGCATATAAACCTTTCTAGAGCATCAATTATAGCATTTTGATGCCTATAATGGCATTTGGCATGGATGAGTGTAACAGGAAGGTCAAAAGTCCTAAGGGTCTTGATAAGGACCATAGGACCAAATTGACTTGTAAATGGAACAATGATGTTCTAGGAGTTTAAATAGTTATATGATATTTTAATTAGGTTAAATAAGGTTGAATTATGATATGTAATATTTTTGGAAGCTTTATAGTTAATAGGAGTTAATAAATTGCAATGTTGGAAATTCAAATTTTTGAAATCCAACTTTGGGTGGAAAAGTGAGTTTTAGGAGTTTTAATCACAATAATGTAATAAAATCAATTCTAATCAGTTGGGAAAGTTGTAGGATGAGTCTATAAGCCTGGAGAAAGCATTTGTATGGAGGGTTGGCTGATATTGCAAGTGTTGTATGGACTGCTACAAAAAATCAATAAAAACTTCAATCTTTTTGCATCTTCTTGAGTTTTTTTGATGAATATCTGATTCCTTTTGGTATCATGCTCATTTGGATTGTTTAAGAACTTGTATTTACATGAATTTAATGTTTTGAATGACCTGAATAACATTGGGAATCAGTTTCTTGTGTTATATTGCTGGATGTCCTCAAAAAGTACAAATTTTTCACTAGTTTTGAGAGTCTTCATGAAAAAAAAATCCATTTCATGGGAGAGTGTGACTAAAAACTTGTGAAATGGATCATATCTAACTTTTATTATACATATCTAACAAGTTATTGTGCAGGAAAGAGTGATTCTTGGGTGTACACCAAGTTTTAGCAAGGAAAAGGGCATAAAAATGGTGCCTAAAGTGTAGCAGCAGGAGATATACCTTAATAAGTGGTATATTTCTGAGTTGAAGGTGTTTAGATATGTTGAGTTATTGGTGAAAATTCCAAGCGAAGGTTCTAGAAGTTTTGGGAAAGCTAATTTTCAAGAAGCCCTAGTTTTGGAGCAATTTATTGAGGGTTTTGTGATTTAGGGTGTTGAGGGTGTCAAAGAATACTAATACCTTGAAAATATTTGGTTTGGAAACATTTTAAAACACTATTGAAAGTTTTATAGTCAAGGCATAAGTTTAGAGAGGTGTTGCTTTGGAAAAGTGGGCTAAATAGGCCTTAAATTTTAGGAAACAACAGATTTTGGTAGGTTTGATCCAGAACAAGTGCCATAAATGATTTGATATGTTGTGTATCATCATGAATCACATCTGAATTATTCATTATATTGAGGATTCCTTTGGGGAAGTTGAGTGAAAAGTCAAAAAACCATCGCTAGAAGCCTAGTCAAGGTGCAAAAAGTGAGTTTTGTCTAAGACAGAGGTTTGGGGCTTTGAAACCATTCAAGACAAGTTTTTCTGAGTTCCTTGAGATCACTCCAAGGGTTTGGGTCCATTATGAAAGCATCTAAGTTATAATTGCACTATTGAGGCTTGTCTCCATCAGGGTTCCTAGAAGAGTGTTTGAGATTGCATCATTATAATCTTTGAAACTTTGAGTTTTGACTAAAGTCCCATCCCCTCTGCATCACATGACAAGAAAATTGTTGTGGATTTTCATGGCATTCCATCACCATGAGACCACATTTCTTTGAGGCATTTTTTCAAACAGTTCGTTGCCTTCTCTATGCTAGTACATTTGCTGCCATGTTTACCAAAAGTATTTATCAAACTGATTCGCTTCATATTTGCTCTGACTAAAAGCCTAAAATAGGTGGTCAAAACTATGGATGCTTGGAAAAAATCTAACAAGCATACCTAATAAGCAATAGCATGAAAGGAAAAAACTATTTGAAAAAAGCCTCCAAAGAAATGTGGTCTCAATGGTGATGGAATGCTGCGAGCCAGTCACAACAATTTACTTGTCATGGCATTCATCGCGCAATCCATCACCATGAGACCACATTTCTTTGAGGCATTTTTTCAAAGAGTTCACTACCTTGTCTATGCTCTTATGAATAGAATTTATTGAAATTTGAGATGCTCTTATAATGTCTATGTCATAGGTGGTCATGATAAGGTTAAATTCAAATGAATAACTTGAAATTTCCTCATCAAGCTTCGCACACACTTTTTTAATGGCTTAAAATCATAATTGAGATTTGTCAAGATCATCAAAATAAGGATGTTGCTTTGCTTTTCTGCTTGATATTCTCTTGGATGGGTCATAAATCTACATTTTATACAAGGGGACACTAATCAATGTTTGCCTGGTTACATACAAATACACAAAGTAAAATAAGATGATAGAATTAGTCAGCCAATTTGTAGCGATGGATATAGAAAGTATAAATTAATAAGAACAGTTGTGCATATACTTACAAATTAATCCAATGAACCATACGGGTCTGCTCTACTCTTTATTGTGTCAAGTATTGCCTCATGGTCAGACTCACAGACCTTCCACAAGGTCTTGTTCAAAGGTTTTCCCCCATATTTTCTTAAATGAACATTGGATGCCACAACAAGGTTTGAGTAATGAAGAATCTTACGATGCATGTCAAAGTCCTCAAACAACCAATGTTTAAACACTCTTATGTGGGTACCTTCATTCATGTTCGATAACAACAAAGCCTATAGGGTATTGATGTTTTCTCCATCACTATAACTGGGGCATCCAATTTCTTTTTAGCCTCAACACAGCGACACAAGTAATAGTTTGTTCCCTCTTCACTGTCTTCATTTGCAATAACTACATAAACATGCTCTGCATTGATATTTGCAACAAATATATTCAAATTAGTCAACATTACTAATACATTACAAAGTAAGATTATAATATGGAATTTCAAAAACTAAGCAAGTAGATATATTACACGGTTGAACTAGATCGATACATGGTCAAAGTTGACGATGATTGCATCTATGTTAGTTCAATTCATCAAGGTGATCGTGTGATGTGGGCTAAGATAACTTGTCAACCATTTGTCAACCCACTCCTAACTCACAATCATTCGGGCTTACATTGTACATGAAGAACAAAAGCATGCCATCTTACGTGTATCGATACTCCATGAACCTGCATTTGAGCTAAGGAAAGAGTGCAACTCACTCGATCCTGTTAGTGTACAACAATCCTCATATGGTGCAATTTTAGTATCATCCATCAACCAAAAAAATCTACGAACTGAAGACATACCTTCAGTACCTGGACCCATCGAACCATTACACCACTCGACGATTGACCTTGCATCTATCAATTGTGCACTATCTTTATACTTTAACTCTTCTCGTGCTAATGCTCTTTTCACGCATGCTCCTGCACTGTCATGCTCTCCCTTTCCATGTCCAACCTCACAAAAGTTCTACATATGTTGAACACGTGTAGTGAGATGCATCCTACACAACCCGATGGGAACATGCGTGCATTCTTGAGCGTACTACAGTTATCTAACCATATTATATGTCGATCACATGATATGCCCCTCTAAACCAAATGATTGTAGAACATCTAGAGGCAACCTTGCACAAACTCTAGAGAATGTGTGCGATCATCACTAATATATAAATGATACTCCCTCAATACCTTCCTTTTAGATCCTACGTACTTTCGGTGCATGTATGAATGTTATGTGCACAAATATCAAAACTTGTGTGGAGTTGTAATACTATGACTGCACCTCACACTGTGGCTGTAGAGTGTAGTTCTCTGCAAATTCAGCCACTGATACTATGCTGACAAGTGGAAAGGTGTCCTTGCATAGCTTGAATTGTGTGTCCAACCATGGGGCTCTATGGGCATACCTTGCATACTCATACACACTAATTCTCCGCGAAACATGGACATGAAGCTGATACACTAGAATCTTACGGATAACCAACTCACACCTTTTTAGCCGGACCCATCTTTTGTAGCATATGCCACTATTTTATACTTCGAACTGCTGCTAGTTTGTCTCACCTCATATGTGATTTCCATATGTTGACATACTAGAATTTGTTGAAAACCACCACAACACTTGCATGAACCATCCAAGTATGCTGTCCTATAGAATATTTGGCCATCCTCTATTTCACATAAAAAAATTTATAAGAACTTTCTTGAAGATTTTTGTGGGGCTTCTATGCCACAATCCTGCAAAACCTCGTTAGTGTGCAAATCTAAACATATAGAACGATAAACATCAAAATGGTTAGAGAATTCAATATGCAGTTTACAACAAGTAGTGCGTGTGTGATTTATCTTGACATAAAAGGTTTAATCATTTCAAAAAATCTTTGAGAAATACTAATTTGAGGATAATCATTTTGAAATTTATGAAAAAATTGGGTTTGAGTCGTATCCAAAAAATGCTTTGGATGTGGCTCACGGTTTCGACTACCGATTCTCCTTCTTACGACATTCCTTTGATTCGGAGATGGCCTTGTATTATTCTTCCAATAATCTTCAATTAGTGTTCTCAATGGTTATTAATTTTTTTTATCTTTGTGTGGTAGTCTCCCCGAGAATGCCCATAATTCATTTAAATCGGTGCCCTCAATTCTTTGCCTCCTTTGAACGACGTTTGATAAAGTTTTTCTACTAATTCCCATTTGTTCACTTTTCTTTTTAATGAGGCAAGATCTCTTTGATTGATAGCTTACCAAAGTCGATGTAATGACATGTTTGGTGACATTACTATCCTATGAACATGAGGTCTTACCCACACTATCATAAGCATCCATTAGATTCTTCACAATAGTGTTTTCATTTGATGCATTTGATGTTCTCAACCCAAGAGTCTTCATGATGTTTTTGTAGTTTAAACCCCACATCATTTGAACAAATGGTTGACATCTTACAGTCTCATTTAGCCTTTCAAGAACATTTTCCAAAATCTTATCAGCATATCTTCTACAAGTCGTTATGGAATCTTATCTTCCATGTGCTGCAAAATAATCCTCATCAATATTAATAAAATCTTTGGCTTTCTACATAAAATTCTAGGTGGTGTTTTCTTAGGTACATACATCTCAACATTAGCAATTTCATCAATATTTAATTGATGTGGGCTATATTGCGTACCTTCGATCGAGGGTGGAATAGAAGACATACCTTGAGGTTCATGTGGGGATGATGGCATGCCTTGTTCCTCAATTCTGAGTGATGATGTACTCTCAACTTCAGATGTGGTGGATGGTGTCCAACCATACTCACTTGTGGTAGATGGTGCCCCTCCATGTTAAACGTATGGCAATGGTGTCCCTTACATTATTCACTTGCATTAGATGGTGTGTCTCAACTATAGTATCGCATCCCTAGCACGACTCTTTCGCATTCATGCCCTTTGTGTTGCCAATTTATTTTCTCTTTTTGATAGTTGAGGTTCCTCTTCAACTGGCTTGTTTTCATCAATCATTCCCAATTTATGCTTTTCACGAAATTCCCTCATCCATTTTTTTCTTTTTATCTTTGATGGCTTAGGACTGATCATCTATTAGTTTTACCTTTTAACAGTTCGTTTCTTTGACATGATGAATAATTTTACCTGTGCAAAAAGTGCTAAGTTGTCAAATTAATTAATTGAAAGCTTTGGAAGCATACACAAAGAAAGTCAATGAAAGTTGGTTTGTATAAGTGTTTGACAAAATAACTCAATGATAGCTGGGAAGCATACAAGAAAGTAAATTATTAAATTTAACAAAATGCCTCAAAGAGATGTGGTTTAAAAATGTAATAGGAAAGTGTATTGAATTGTGTGATTTAAAATGTCCATTGACAATGTAAGGTTGTAACATGACAAACTGGTGCAGGAGCACCTAGGTCATGAAATTCCTTCAAAAGGATAATTTGTTCAATTTGTAATTTTCAAGTAAATATGATGAGTGAAGGTCATTAAATGATGAATTTCAATGTATTTGCACCATGAAATAAGTCACTAGGTGATATTATTGAAAAGTTGCTTTTTATAACAAAAGTTGTCAATTATTGTAAAAATGTAAAATTGCACAAAAGCAGGAAGGTGAAGAGTCTTTTTTGTGGAAGGGAAAGGATGGGTTGATGAAGATGAAGAGGCAGTTATTTCAACTGATTTAGACACCTTTAAAAAGAATTGTAAGCTCGAGAAAGGAAGATCTTCTATCCCAAAAATCCATAAAAATTAATAAAAAAACCTCTACTCAGTTATTTTGGAAACCTTTTCTATTCTTGTTTTCAGGTTGCATAGTGATTCAAGCATGTTCTAATATTTGATTCTTGTTAGGGAAAGAGACTTCTTTCATTCTTGAAAGTTGTAGGAATTGTAATTCAAATAATCAATCTAATTTGAACTTAGTTTCCTAAGTCTTGGTCTGTGGTTTCCTTAGAATTGTTTAGAGAGTCTAAAAAGTGATTCTTAGCCATTCCACGATGCTTAGTTCTAGTAGGTTGGTGGGATGGATCATGTTAGTGTCTTTTCAATGTGAAGGTGTGTGTAAGCGGGGTAAATAGAAATAAGAGAATCCGGGATACTATGCCGCGAGAACAAGTCCGAATTTTCTCATTCAAAAAAATGGTGTTTTCAAGTAGGGTTTGAGAAAACAACATGTAGAGGAGCTTAGAAATGATTTCAAAATAATTTGCAGACATAATGAAGCATGTTTCAATTTTTGGGTGGAGTAGTAGAGGTTTTGCAAATGTTTCATTAAAGAAACCCTCATGGTTGGTGTGTTTTCACCCTATAATCAAATGTTCACTAATTTTGTGTATTGATGGATGTTTCCCATCTTGAAATTTGTTTATTTGTGAGTTTCTATACATGGCCTAAGACTATTTTCAGGTTTGGGGGATTAGTGAGTAGTTCTATGATGACTTGCTTTGATAAATTGACCTATTTAAGGGCTTTTACCAGTAGACAGCATGTTGGTTCTACTCTGTTTTGTGAAATAAGTGTATAAAATTTTATAGTATGTTG
>VDFB02231914.1:0-12460 GCA_007258455.2 Sequoia sempervirens
TCTGAGCTACGTTCAATTGGATCGATCCCTTAAGGGTCCAAAGGGAAAAATGCCTGCAAACTTCAACATGAGGTTACTCAGACATCGTGATGCTTAGAAACTTCCCGTCTAATCCTATGGGATCACGTTGGGCCCCTCTACAATAACCTCTATCAGTTTTCATTATCTTGGAGTGGTTTTCCCGTGGTGTCCATATTTTAGTTGATGGAAAAAGTGTCAAATGGAAGTAGTGAAAAGCTGCCAAGTGGTGCAACTTTCGTTCTACAACTCATGTGACCAAACGAACTATTCCAATGCATCTGAATAGGAATTTTTACGCTAGGAATGGTCCTCTTTCACACCCAAACACATGGAATCACTCTGAACTATGTTCAACCCTATCGATCCCTTAATTGTCCAAAGGGAAAAATGGCTGCAAACTTCAGAATGAGGTTACCAGGACACTGAGATGTTTAGAAACTTCTCATCTGATCCTATGGGATCCTGTTGGGACCCTCTACAATAACCTCTCTTAGTTTACATTATCTCAAAGTGGTTTTCCCACGGTGTCAAAGTTTTAGTTGATGAAAAGAGTGTCAAATGGAAGTAGTGGAAAGTTGCAAAGTGGTGCAACTTTTGTTCTACAACTCGTGTGACCAAATGAACTATTTCAACGCACCCAAATAAGCATTTTTACACTAGGCATGGTCCTCTTTTTCAACCAAACATGCAGAATTGCTCCGAGCTATGTTCAACCAGATCGATCCCTTAAGGGTCCATAGGGAAAAATCGCTACAAACTTCAACATGAGGTTACTCAGACACCGTAATGCTTAGAAACTTCTCATCTAATCCCATGGGATTGCATTGGGCCCATCTACAATAACCTCTCTCAGTTTTCATTATCTCGGAGTGGTCTTCCCGTGGTGTCCAAATTTCAGTTGATGGTAAAAGTGTCAAATGGAAGTAGTGGAAAGTTGCAAAGTGGTGCAACTTTCGTTCTGCAACTTGTGTGACCAAACGAACTGTTCCAACACGTTCGAATAGGCATATTCACGCTAGGCATGGTCCTCTTTCTCACCCAAACATGCTGGTTTGGAAAAAAAAATTGGAGGGGGGTTCAGTTCATTTTGGGTTCGTTGGTACAAAAAAATGTAAAAACAAAATATATATCTATGCAACCTAGAAGAATGAATTAGGATTAGAATATCACATATGATCATATAAACAACAAAATCACCATAAAATTGAATGTGATTTAAAACAAAAAAATTGGCAAAAAAAAGTGTTTATAACCTGCAAAAAAATGTGAATAAAATCACACTGATTTTCGCGTCAAAAAAAACCATGAGAGCATAGCTTGTTGCTTACTATGCTTTGATAGATTTTCCAGCATCCATAGCTTGTTAAAGTAATTTTTGAGCTTTAGCCATGTGTAAGGTAGTTAATTGTTTGATAAAAATACATTGGTAGACATGTATGAAATATGGTAGCATGAACAAGGCAGTGTTGTTGGCTTATCAAAGAAATGTGGTCTCGGTGATGGAATGGCATGGCGAATGCCATGACAAGAAAGAATATGGATTGTCATGGAATTCCTACCATTGAGACCACATTTATTTCGAACTTTATTCAAATAGTTAGATTATATATCTTAATAACAATAAATTATGCTTTGATAGGGGTGCCAAGCATCCATAGCTTCATTTGGAAGCACCTATTTTCAGGATTTTAGCCATCACGAGGCAAGGGTGAACTTTTGATAATGCTGGTAAACATATGAAAATGTGGTATATAGACAAGACAATGAACTATTCAACGCCTCAAAGAAATATGGTCTCATGGTGATGGAATGCCATGGCGAATGTATAGTAAACAAATTGCTATGGATTGTCATGGCATTACACAATTGAACCACATTTCTTTGGGAAACTTTTATCAAATGATTCATTGGGCGTAATCTATGCTAATATGATAAATTATGCTTTGATAATTTTTCCAAGCATCCATAGCTTATTTGGGAAGCACCTATTTTTAGGATTTTAGCCATAGCAACAAGGAGGTGAACTATTTGATAAAATGATTTGTAGTAACATGTATGAAAAATGTAGTATAGCATATGAACAAGGCAATGGTGTTTGAAAAAATGCCTCAAAAATATGGTCTCATGGTGATGGAATGCCATAGCGAGATTCCATGATAAAGAAAATTGCTATGGATTGTCGCTGGCGTTCCTACCATTGAGACCACATTTTCTTTGGGGCTTTTATTCAAATAGTTCCCCTACCTTGTCTATGCTATTACTGTTAAATTATGCTTTGATATATTTTTCCAAGCATCCATAGCTTGTTTGGAAGCACCTATTTTAAGCTTTTAGCCATAGGAGCAAGGAGGTGAACTATTTGATAAAATGCTTTGGTAAACACGTATGAAAAATGTGGTAGCATAGACAAGGCATAGAACTGTTTGAAAAAATGCCTCAAAGAAATGTGGTCTCATGGTGATGGAATGCCATGACGAATGCCATGACAAGAAAATTGCTGTGGATTTTCATGGCATTCCACCACCATTGAGACCACATTTCTTTGAGGCTTTTATTCTAATAGTTCGTTGCCTTTGTCTATGCTATTGCTTATTAAATTATGCTTTGATAGATTTTTTCCAAGCATAAATAGCTTATTTTGAAGCACCTATTTTAGGATTTTAGCCATAGCAGCAAGGAGGTGAACTGTTTGATAAAATTCTTTGGTAAACATGTATGAAAAATGTGGTAGCATAGACAAGGCAGAGAACTGTTTGAAAAAATGCCTCAAAGAAATGTGGTCTCATGGTGATGGAATGCCATGAAAATCCATAGCTTGTTTGAAAGCACCTATTTTAGGCTTTTAGCCATAGCAGCAAGGAAATGAACTGTTTGATAGAATGCTTTGATAGACATGTATGAAAAATGTGTTAGCATAGACAAGGCAGTGAACTCTTTGAAAAAATGCCTCAAAGAAATGAGGTCTCATGGTGATGGAATTCCATGAAAATCAAAAGCATTCATTGTCTTTCCATCACCATGAGACCTCATTTCTTTGAGGCATTTTTTTTCAAAGTTCTTTGCTTGTCTATGATATTGCTTACTATTATGCTTTTGATAGATTTTTGAAGCATCCATAGCTTGTTTGAAAGCACTTGTTTGAGCTTTCAACCATAGCAACAAGAAGCGATGAACTATTTGAAAAATGGTTTGGTGAACATGTATAAAAATGTGGTAGTATAGACAAGGCGGTGAATTGTTTAAAAAATTCCTCAAAAATGTGGTCTCATAGAATGCCATGACAAGCAAATGCAATTAGCGATTGCTCCCTAGTTAATAGTTATGCAATATGATAGTGCATAAGCACTTAAATTGACTTGTAAAAACTATATATTGTAATTAGAAATTTTTTCATCTATCAACATCTAGTTATTAGTTATACGAAAGTACGAAAACAATGCTTTGAGTTTGAAATATATTGCGAAGTACAATGTAATCCAATGATATGAATATAAACTACAAAATCTATTTTTTACAATTTATTAGTTAAACTCTTTATTTTATTTTCTCTCTATATCTCTATGCTATGGAAATTCCTTTAATTTTTTTTTTTTAAAGTTTTTATCTCAGAAATTTTTCTACTTTTTTTACCTTTTTTTTTAAATCTAATTTTTTCCGATTTTTTTAGACTTTCCTGATTTTCAAAAATCTTATACTTTCAGTTTGTCAAATTTTTCCCCAAAAGATTTTTTCTGCTATGGTATAAACACATATCTTTTTGTAGTATCAATGATACTTTTTGAAACTTCCATGCATTGCTAATCTAAAAGGAAAAGTCTTTTGCCTAATCTGTATGTAGCCATGCTTTTGACATTGTCAAAAAGAGCAAATATAGACATCATCAATAAAAAAGATTTGTATTAACCAAATAGCCATGTACACATACATCAATATATGTTGATATAAGTATAAAATATAGTTACAAAATAGCCATATAGGCTTACGCTTGAATTCCATATAGGCATACAATTTCAAATATATCCAATACAAGATATGTACAAAATTGCCATGTCTAGGCATACAAGAAAGGGCTCTGGAATCAAAATTCATTTCTCTCCATGCTTTGGAAATAATTGTTTTCCCTTTGTTTGGTGATCTAATGGAGATAAGTCTATCTATCGTTTATTCTATGCTCAAGGAGTGCTCCTGCTGCTCCTCCTATAGTTTAGCTCCTAGTGAAGTCTTAACTGTTACAATAAGAAGTAAAGACATTAATATATAGAAATTACATTATAAGAAATGATATATTTAACAAAATAATCACTTACTGCCATCTCATGATCACTCTCCACGATGGAAATATTTGCATGCCAGTGCTTAGGCGTGCTCAAGCCCTGTATAAACCATCCAACTAGGAATTTAAACTACAAATAAATAATGGTTTGATTTTTCACTAGAATTAACATCTATAACAACAAATGTAAATTGAAATTTAGTAATTTTCCTCATACCTCCTCTATCAGAGCCATGGAGGATTGTATAGCAGATGAAACACTGATATCCATTGCCCTTGTAACATTTGGAGGTGTTCCCACAACCAACATTTGAAAATAAAACAACAAATTATTCAATCACAAAAAAGTTACAATAGCGAGATCCATGTCATGACTTATAATGTATGAGATCTAATGAACAAAATTTTGAGTACAAGTATTAAGCTATATATTTCTGGTAGGCCTTGGCACTTCGATAGGAAGACCAAGAATGATGGGGAGAAGAACACATACTCCATTTTGAAGGATGGGAAGACTTACAACCTTTCACCTCTCCTAGAAGAAGACAAGGAAAAGCATGAAGGGCCTAGTGTTTTGATGGTGGGTGAGAAGGAGTTCATGAAGACCTTGAACGAAGGAGGAGGAAGAGGATTCTTCCTAATTATGAAGCCAAAAGTGAAGCAGATCTACCCACAAAGAAGAAGGAAGATGCACCAAATGAATTTTGAGAGTTGTTGGAAAGGTACAAGGACATAATGGTGAATGAATTACCTAGTTCCCTACCTCCCATTAGGGATATAAGCCACCATATTGATTTGATTCTAGGGGCTGCATTGCCTAATAAGGCTGCATACAAGATGACACCTACTCAAAATGAGGAGATTGCAAGACAAGTGCAAGAGTTGATGGATAAAGGGCTAGTGAGGAAGAGTTTGAGCCCATGTGTTGTTCCTACTATCCTAGCACCAAGGAAGGATGGAATTGGATGCTTTACACTGATTCAAGAGCCATTAATAGGATCATGCAATCAGATATAGGTTCTCGATGCCAATAATGGAGGACCTCATGGATTGTCTATCAAGAGCATCTTACTTTTCCAAGATTGATCTAAAGAGCGGGTACCATCAGATAAGGATCAGAGAGGGGATGAATGGAAGACAAATTTTAAGACTAATGAAGGGCTCTATGATTGGTTGGTGATGCCCTTTGGGTTATCAAATGCCCCTAGTACATTTATGCGCCTTATGAATGAGGTATTGAGACCTTTCATTGGAAATTTTGTTGTAGTTTATTTAGATGGCATCCTTGTGTTTAGCAGGTCTAAATAAGAACATTTGAAGCACCTTGACATGGTACTAAGGAGGTTACGAGAGAAGTTGTTGATCAACATGGAAAAGTGTGAATTCATGAAGGAAGAACTAGTCTACATGGTTTCATCTTTCCAAAGGGGAAGTTTGAATATGGATCCTTCAAAGGTGGATTCTATTCTTACTTGGCCAACACTAAAATCCATGGGAGATGTGAGAAGCTTTCATGTACTTGAAAGCTTTTATAGAAAGTTCATCAAGAACTTTAGCCAAATTTGTGCACCAATCTTGGACACCATCAAAGGAGGTAAAAAAGGTAAGTTTTCTTGGACCAGTGAGGCTGATAAAGGGTTTGAATATCTGAAAATGAGAGTAGCATAATAGCCTATACTTGTGCTCCCTGATTTTGATAAAGTTTTTACCATTGAGTGTGATTCTAGCATTCAAGCAATAGTGGCTATTTTGAGCCAAGAAGGTATACTAGTTGCATTTTATAGTGAGAGGTTGAATGAAGCAAAGAGGAAGTATTCTTCCTATGATTTGGAATTGTATGCTATGGTACAAGCCCTCAAAAAGTGGAGGAACTACTTGTTACCTAAATAATTTGTTGTTTATACCTTAATCATGCCTTGTGTTCTTTGAATGCACAAAAGAAGAAACTCAATTATAGGCACATGAAGTGGGTAGAGTCTTTGCAAACCTATAATTTCACAATAAAGCATAAGAAGGGCCAATAAAATAAGGTGGGAGATGCTCTCAGTAGAATGTCACTTGTAGTGCAAGAGATCCAACTCCAAAGCATGGGGGTTGAAGCATTGAAGGATATGTATCATGAAGATTCATATTTCAAGGAGGTATAAAATGTTTGTGAGCAGCATTTGAATTCTTTTCATGGTGAATTCTCTAACTTTTTATTGCAGAATGGTTTTCTCTTCAAACGAAGCCAATTGTGTGTGTGTAAAATCTCAATGAGGGAGAATATCATAAAGGAGAAACACAATGGGAGTCTTGGAGGTCACTTTGGCCTTGACAAGACCTTATAACAAGTTAGGAGATTTTACTATTGGCCAAAGTTATAGGTGGATGTGAGAAGGTATGTGGAAGGCTGCATAATATGTCAAAGGGCAAAGAGAACTTCATCAAATGCAGGACTCTATCAACCACTGCCCATTCCCAATAGGCCTTCAGAGTGTGTAAGTATCAACTTTGTCTTGGGGTTGCCTAGAACCCAAAAAGGTTTTGATAGTATCTTTGTGGTAGTTGATAGATTTAGTAAGATGGCACATTTTCTTCCTTGCAAATGCACCAATGATGCATCTCATATAGCAGGTCTCTTCTTTAAGGAGGTTGTTAGGATACATGGACTGCCTTTAAGCATTGTTTCTGAAAGGGATTCTAAATTCATTGGTCACTTTTGGATGACCTTGTGGAAGAAACTCAAGGAAAAAATCTATCCTTTATTTCAACATACCATCCACAAATGGATTGACAAACTGAAGTGGTGAATAGATCATTGGGAAACCTCTTAAGATGCCTTACCAAGGAGCATGGACAAGCTTGGGATCTGATTTTACCTTAGGCTGAATTTGCATATAATAACTCCATGAATAGGGGCATTGGTAGAAGCCCTTTTGAGGTAGTCTATGGCATGCACCCTAGAGGGGTCTATGAACTAAGAGATCTACAAGGAGTTTCTAGGAGAAGTGCTCAAGGTGAGGAATTTGTCGTTACAATCAGGGATATTCATCAACAAGTGAAGGAAACCCTTCAAAAGAATGTTGAGAAGTATAAGGAAAAGGCAGATTTAAAGAAGAGGAATGTCCAATTCAAGGTTGGAGACTTGGTGATGGCACACTTGAAGAAGGAGAGACTTTAAGAAGAAGTATAAAACTCATGATGAGAGAAGATAGGACCTTGCAAGGTGGTCTACAAGTTTTCAAAGTTAAGTCAAATAGAGCTACCCACCTCCTGGGCTGGCAATCTCTCCTATCTTCAACATTTCTGACTTGTATCCTTTCAAAGCTTTTGTGATATGATTGAGTGCTTGGTTACTATCAAAGTAATGATATGATTGATGTTACTAATTTTTTTTAAGGTGTATAAGATAGGTTTGGTGACTTTGACGGTTGGATGGGTGACTATTATGAAGCCCTTTGAGCAAATTGGTGATTAACCACAAGATGATAATCAAGATTTTGTCGTAGCAGGAGTTTGTAACCTATAAATAGATTGTTGTAGTCAAAATATGGTGAGTATAGTGCTTGATAATGGACTGATAATAGTGAGGTATGGTTTAATTGATTTGTTTCCTTGGTGAATGATAAAAGAAAGGATGAAGTGTTCAAGTCTCAATAGTGGGTTTATATATTTTTTATGGTGGTTGAGAATGATGTGAATCTAATTGATTAAGTCAAAGTTTTCTTTAATATGGTTTTTGGTTTGAATGAATCAATTGGAATACTGATTAGTTGAATGATGAATGATGGCCTATGGAATGGCTAAGAGAACTTGAGTGGATTTTGGTTGAATGAAAAGTAGATTTATGTTGAAATTATATTTGATCTTCTCCTAATTCTATTTGGGATTGAAATCCATTGAAGAAATGATGTTGATGGTGTTTTTTGGATGCTCTGCATCAGATGTACCCTAATGATTGAGTGTTTTGATATGATGCTCTGCATCACTTACTACCTTGTCTATGCTATTGCTTATTATTATGGTTTCATAGATTTTTTCCAAGCATCCATAGTTTGTTGTGGTGGTGCACCTTTGCAAGCACATGCCTCCATGTGAAATGAATTACCGTGCTACTTATATTGACTTTCTAAACAACTATATTGTACAGTTGAAATTTTGTCATCTATCAACATCTAGTTATTAGTTATTGAATTTGAAGTACTAATGCTTTGAGTTTGAATGATGTGTAATGCAACGTAACCAACAATATGAATATAAACTACACAAATCTATTAAGTAGAATTCATTAGTTAAGTTCTCTTTATTCTATTACCTTCGTGTACATTTGAGTGAATCCACTGGCACTAGGAGGTGTTTGCTTGAAACCGCCAATATTAGCCTGTTAAACATTCAAAATCACATGTATTAAAATACCATTCATAAAACAATGCTATTAACATTTAATAAATTTATAATTGTTTACTAGTTGCATACTTGTGATAGATTATTACTACAAAAATAAGTGGGTGAAGATTTGAATGTATCTAGTCTCAACAACTTGTGACCCTACAATTTTATTAAAATAATAAAACTAAATTAGTTAATCATGTATTTCAGAATTGAAATTTAATAAAATTAAATTCAATGAACATCTTGACTTTTACGACTATCAATTACCATATGCACAATGCAAAATGTTAGTCATCCTCTCCATCCACTGTGGCGACATTCCAAATCCTATGTAGCGGCATATGGATCCCTACATTAGTAGTATCTGGATCACGCATAGCAACCTCCTATGTGTCGGTGGGGTCATATGAACAAGTCACCCTGCAAGATTGACACACATGGGTTCGAAGGCCACCACCCGAAGACTCCCCTAGATGGCATTGTACAATAGGGCTACTATGATGGATGACACTCTGGGTCGAAGTGTTGATCGCCTGCAATGTCTCTACATCAGCTCTCCTTCACAACAACGGGCATAACAATGTGCTCACGAGGCGGCCTAGTGAGAGGTCGTCTCCCTTGCCGCATAGGATCTTGTTGTGCACTGGGCCTATCCTGAGCTGACCCCCCACCTCTCCCCTGGGACTCCCTCATATCAAAATAATTTGGGATTTGGTTCAATACAAACTCACTATATAGTTTCCTAAGAAAATATTGGGGACTTCACAATTGTACCGCAGGTGGGTAATCAAAGAGATAAAATACCATCTATCATAAAAATGGTTCCTAATATCTTGGTGGTGACACCAATGAATATGAAACCTCTTTGCATTGAGTGTAACATTTTGATTTGTTTTAGGGTCAGTGAATAGAGAGCACAAATCACCTTTAGTAATTTTTAAATCTTTTACTTGTTTATATGATAGTTTATCTGCATAATATACCCTGGCTGCCTGCCTCCTATCTTGCCATCTAGATATTTGTTGGGTAATTGTATCTACATTTTTTAACATCTCTTTCAATGAATTTGCTAGACGCATTATTTTTGTGGTTGAAGCATTTGGATCACTCAACCTACTGATAAGATCCTCAAGTTGTTTTCTATTGTTGTCAATTTCACTCCTCATATTTTCTTGAGTGCCAAGAGGGTATTGAGTGATTGGTGGGGGAGGTTGATTTTGTTGAGGAATTTCTTGAGGATTTTGTTGTTAAGGATTTTCCTCCTCTTCTTGTTGAGGATTTGTAGGATTTCCTACAAATTTTTAAAAAAAATCAAATCTAAACTAAAACAAACAAAATCAATTTCAAACTAAGAAATTCAAAACAAATAGCAGACAATACTTACCTCCCTCACCTCTTTGTCGTCATGGCGCCATATTTTCAAAGCAAATCCAACTGTTGTTGATAAAATTTGTAGAAATACTTCCTCCTAGAACGCGAGCGGAAAGTGAGAGTTTTTGGCCGCAGGCAGAGCTGAGAAACAGTAAATAGAAAATGATAGTTTTAACCTTTTTTTTTGCTTTTAAAACAACATAACGCAAGCACGTTATAACGTACTCATGTTATCTCTTTCCAAAAAAAAATTTTGCCACAAAAGTGTGACCATCTTCAATACACCATGGTACAGAGAGTTTTAGATGTTTTGAATGTTATCAATGGGGACTTTACTCCTTAATTATAATAAGTAAATAATAATTATTTATTAAATTCAAATTAAAGCATAATTTATATTGGTGGAAAGCTGAGAATCTCCTCTACAAACCCTTTTCATTTCATCAATTTGGGTAAAAAAAGTTATTAGCCACATACCCTACAAATACCCATAATATTGCCACTTTTTGGCCCATCATGATCCTACACATACCCTTGGCCTTCTGCTATTTTCTTTTTGTTTTTTATAAATTTTCATGCAATGGAAAAAACACAAAAATAAAATATTACGAAATATGACAAAATGAAAGGTATTTCTTCATTTCTTGAGCCTTTCAGATGCAATGAAAGTGCTTGTTTGGTTAGATTATGCTCTAATGATAGGGATGTGTGTGGGATTCACTATGATGTAGGAAGGAATGTGTTCCCATGGATTTGATACCATGATGGAGGATGCCAAGGTTAGAAAGCATGAATTGATAGCAATGCACAAGTGAAAAGATCAACACAATAGGGTATCTATCATATGAATGAAAAGTGTATAAATAGAATGAGGAAATTTGCATATATGGGAAAGGCGGATGGGGTGAGAAGGTATGGGACAATGATTTACTACCCCTCCAAATGTGGAGCAATTGTGATCTCACATGATAAGTGTGTGAGAAAGTGGCAAACTGTATGCATGTAATAGGTGTCTCAAGTGATGAGGACATGTCTCAGCCATATGAAGTGATACAAAAGTATGAAATAGACTAAGTAAACTTAAGCTAATTGTGAATATGTCAATCCTAGAAAGGTGATTTGCTAACTAGGTCAATAATAACTCTATTTCCACTAGCAAAAATAAATAACTAAAAATTAGAAGGCCATAAACAAAGATATACTTCCATTTGTAGTCCAAGTCTTAAGGATTTGTAGCTTGGTAAATAATAGCATATAGCAATAACATAAGTCCGATTTACAAGAATGCATTAATGATAATTTATCAATAAAAAAATAACTAGGATTTTTAAAATCTCATCCTCTTATATTGAATAATTTAAAATATATATAGTCCAATTACACATAGAATGAAAGAAAAAATATCTTAGACATGTGTAAACGTTCCATTGAATCCTAAGAACATAGAGACTAGGGAAAGACAATGAGTAGACTAGGGTTGAACAACCTCAAGTTTTTTTATTTTAATAATTCCCCCTTGTTTGAAAAATATTATTATTTATATTTGGAAAGGTTAAAGTGTGCCCTAAAAGGATTACGATGGTGCATTATAGAATATTGCCTAGGATAATATAGTATTAGTTGAGTCAGGAAATCATGAAACTATCTAAAGACTCATTAAAATATTCTCTACAATTTTTATGTTCTCTAATGTATCTCCATGAGGCCTTACTTGATTAACAAGACCCATTGCATGGATTAAAATCACATCTATTAACATAAAATCTATAATTTATTAATTTTTAAATTCTCTTCTCAACATTTGCACTATTTTAACTAGTTGTAGTGTCATAAAATTGGACCTTATGGCAATTTCACACTTGTAGATTTAGCCCACTAAATTTATGGCACCTAGCCATATTTCTGACAAAAACCTTATGAGTCATAATTTCATGATTTCAACTCCACAAGGGATAATGATGAAGCATTAGCAATCTACCACCTCATTTAATGTAAGGGTATGTGCAGGATCATGATGGGCCAAAAAGTGGCAACATGATGGGTATGTGGCTGACGATTATTTTTTTACCCAAAATTGATGAAATGAAAAGGGTTTTTAAAGGAGATTCCCAGCTTTCCACCGATAGAAATTATGCTTTACTTTGAATTTAATTAGTAATTATTATTCATTTTATATTCAAATTACGACTAAAGTCCTAATTGATAGGTTGATTGTAAAACATCTATAGCTTTCAAATAGTATCACATTTTTTCAATCCAAAACATGCATCACATTCTATGCTTCGTATACTATAGGATTAAAAAAATAAAAAAATAATTTCATGAATTTTTTACCAAGTTAAGGTGGTTAGACATACACGTTTTTATAATTTTTAAAAATTTGTAATAAAAAATTCATAATTAATTATTTACTTGGGAAAA
>VDFB02231919.1:0-109421 GCA_007258455.2 Sequoia sempervirens
GAGCTCACAACTCTTGCCGACACCTTCACTTTCGGCGAGACTACCAGTGGTCGCCAGGACTTCCTGGCAAAGCCTTCCTTTCTTGGCGGGCTCGGATCTTCTATCGGCGAGACATTACGTGGTCGCCAAGACCTCTGGCCGAATTCAAAAAACCTATTGTTGAGACATCACAACTTCGCTGAGACCTCATATCGAAAAACTTTAGTCTGACCGAAGTGTTTGCTTGGACCCCGAAAGTCGATGAGACACAAAAGATTCGCTAGGACCTTACCCCGACTACCCTTTGGTCATATCGATATATTTGCTATATCCGGGTCGGCGAGACATTACACCGAAACCACCAAGTCTTGGCGAAACCTCTTTCGGTGACATCCTTCGGCGTGACCTCCCGGAAGTCGCCAAGACTTCTCAGCGAAATGACTGACTCTTGTCGAGACCTTCGTTCCCGGAATCCGCATTGCTTTCAAAGTTTTGACTTATCCGCAGATTTCCGTCGGGTCCGGATTTCTCTGAAATCCAACGTCTCTCTGATTTTCCAAAGTCTCCTCTCTGGCTCGTTCTTCGCGGAAATCTGTCCCTCACGGATTTTCCTGAAAGATGATGAAATGTAAAGGAATATGGAATAACATGACGTGTTAGTGATTTTCAATGCATTTTATGATTTATACATGCTATCTTATGATCTCCCATGTGGTTTATTGATGAAAAATGATTAGATTTAATGGTTAAATGGGTGTTTCATTAATTATTCCGTTGGAATCCGTCTGGCCCAGAATTTCCCGAAATTCCTCTCTGGCTCATATTCCGCGGATGGTCTTGAAAGCCAAAATTTGTTGTGGTCATTTTATATGAGTTTTAATAACACTCTGGCTATATGAGATTCATTCTAACAGTGTTTTGATGGATTAACCTTCCCTTTCCTGTGGTTTTACTATAATTTCCATGTTGAGTGTAGGCTGAATCTAGAAAGGTAGCAGCTGGGTCCTCAATGTCTGATGCATAGAGGATCAAAATGGACATTAAGAGCAAGATCCATGAGAGAAAAATCACTTTAGTTTGGTCTGAGGTGACTGATACAAATGTCGGATCATGGGATTATGAAGAGTTCAAAGAAAGAATGGCGGTTAAGGATTCTCCTTTGGTGGCTAGAAGAATGATGGAATTAGGATTGTCACACGTTGTTGGTTTCCCTTCTGTGGTGCAGTGTTATGAGCTGGTCCTTGAGTGCACTAGGCACTATGATCAAGATACACAGAGAATAATTGGTCCTCAGGGGAGGGTTGTGGCAAATCTCAGCCCTGTCTCCATTGCCCAAACATTTGATATGCTAGACATATCTCATGTGGTGGGATTTAGCATGGGAGCAACTCAAGAGTTCTACGATGAACATACTGTGAAGTCACAACAATTTATCAATTCTTGGCTGGAGAAGCCTAAGTCACACTATTCCAAATTACACAAGCAACTATTCAGGATAAAGTTCAAAAAGGAGTACTATGATGCCATCACTCTTCTCAGCAGGGTGTTTGGATTGAAGAATGCTGGTACGTTTGAGAATTGGATGTGCCATGTGATTGTGAGAATGGAGCAAGAGAAGATTAATTACCATTGGGTGGGGGTCATTAGTGGAGTACTCCATGAACAGTTATCCAATGTGTTGCAGACCAAGACTTTCACAATGACTTCATATCTGGTCTATGCACTTGCAAGATTCCATCCCTACAAAGGATTAGATACAAAGGGAATTTTTGGACAGGATATTATCTATGAAGTTTTCCCTCAGTTGCACTTAGGAGGTTCAAACTATAGGAGGGAAAATGATGCATTCACCATGTATATCACCAGAATGCTTTAGGAGGTAGAGCATGTCAGGATCTCAGACCAGGCTAAAGAACTCATCAAGAAATATGGGGCATGGTTTATCCAGTTCCCAACTTTCTCCTACATTCAGATTGATGGCTACCAGAGGGCCCCATATAGACTTCCAAGGTATCCCACTGATCACATTATCTTGTTGGAAGTAACTAGACAGATTTGTGACTTTGATGCTATTGTCAAGAAAGACAAACACAAGACGGGATTTGGTGGAGATTTTCCCCTAAGGATTGGCACTGGAGAGGTTTGTCCTTCCATTATTTCTGCCCAGGCTTCAGAGGAAGAAATGAGTGCCCTTGGTCAATCTTTCCACTCCAAGAGGTCCAGATTTGATATTACGGGAGAAGCTCAAAAGAAGGCCAGTAAAGAGTACTGCCATAAGGTGAATTTGGAGGACTACTGGGCCAACTGAAGTGATGAATTTGAGGTCAGAAAGAAGAAGTTCTCCCAGCTTTTAGTTGAGTCAGTTCGGTTGTACAATGTAAAGGCAGTTCCTGATCAATTGGAAGATGATGGAAACTTAATCCAGGATCATGCTTATGAGGCCATAAAAGATAGACCAATTGGTGATGTGGATTGGTTAGAGGAGGAAAAGACAAAATTGAAACAACTAGTGGATCCAGTTCTCAAATTTACTAGGATGTGGCTAAGGCATAAGTTATGGGAGCTGGAAAATAATGGTGTGCAGTGCACCTATACTCTAATGGGAGATTTGGATCCCCACTCCACCTCTAAGGAATCTACCGAACGAGATCCTAAGGGCAAGGGTAAGTTGGATTCTCCATTCAAAATCAAAATTAAAGGTGTCTAAGAAACAGAGGCCCAGGAAGAAAAAAAATAGAGAAAGCCAAAGGCTAAGCAGAGGACAAGGACCAGGAAATATGAGCAGAAAGAGACTGAACATCAAGGTCCTGAGGTTGATGTGCCGGTGCCCAAGAGGAGAAGAATCATAAAATTGTCAGAGAAGGCAAGCTCCAAGGTTGGGGAGGAAGAAGTTTCCCCACCTGTGATAAATGTTGAAAGTTCAGAGGAGAAGGCCAGGGTGTATACAAGGAGGTCTAGGACTCCTTCTCCCAAGGGCAGTGTGCCTGAGATAGATCTCCCTCTAGTGGTTTCTCATGAGGAACGACATGATGATGTGCCTTCTGCTCATGGAGGTCAAGGCAAGCCTAGTGAGTCAGAGGATGTTGAGGATCATCCAGATATTGAGGGGGAGGAGTTTCATGAAGGTGATCTCCATAGTGCAGAGGCAGAAATTGAAAAGATAATGCAGTCCCCTATGGTTGCATATGCGGATTCCCCTGTCAGAACTGAAGAAGTCCCTCCATAAGAAGAGGAAACGGTGAAGGTTCCCTCATCTGAACAAGAAGAAGAGGATGCTGAGGAGAAAGAAAGCAAGACAAATGAGACTTCTGATAAATAGAATTTGAGTGAGGAAGCACCTAAGGATCAGCAGGAGGAGGAACAAAGTGAGGTGCAATTGGAATCCACTGTCCCTGGTTGGCTGGACAAAGAGATAAAGAGAAAACAAGTTGTTGTGGAAGATAGTCCACCGAATTGGGATGCACTACTAGCCAAAATTGGAAAAGATAAAGGTAAGAAGAAGGCTAGGGTGATCTCGAGGATTGAAAGAGATGAAGCTCATGATAGAGTTGTTCACATTGCCACCCCTGCTCCAGATAAAAACATAGATGATGTGGTCGGAAAGGATTACAATATTCAGACCTTTCAATTTAGGACCCTACATCAGTCAAGCAGGACATTGAAGATTATGAGGGGTCTAGTGCAGTTATTGTGGGTAGATTGATGAAAGGACCAATAAAGACCAAGCATGAGTTGAAAGAAAGAAAATGAAAATCTTAGGAAATGCTTGGAGGAATTAATTAAGCTCCTACAATTCATTAACCCTTCGATCTTTGCTGTGAATCCTCTACCTCAAGAGACCATCATCGAGCTTGAAAGGATGAAAGCTTCCGCTGTTGCCACCACGAATTGGTTAAAAGGGGTGCAAATGAAGGGTGATGAAGCTATTAAGGAGATTTTGTCAACTGGGAAGGATGCTATCATGGCAACTAATTGGTTGAAGGCGGTGTTGGCGCAAGATGATGAGGACACAAATCTCCTTCTGTAGAAAACCAAAATCTATATATATACATATATATATATACATATATATATATATCCTATATATATAGGATATATATAGGATATATATATATGTATATATATATATGTATATATATAGGATATATATATGTATATACATATATATAGGAGCCAATAGATAGTTATTATCATCATGTTGACTATTGTGTTCTGATTGAAGGAAAATGGAGGTACCCCCCTTGAAGTGGATTAGAAGGTTGCCCCCTTGAAGTGGCATACTATTGTCAAGTATTCACAACATATTTACTATTATATTCTTTTTTATTATGCAAGTTGCTTCATTACAACATCATAAAGCAAGTCATCATGAAATAAAAAGTCATCAACCATATCTCAAGAAGATGCATAAATATCATTACACTCATCACAAAATATATATATCATCAATAGACCATGAGCTACAAGATATAGAATAAGGGATAACAATCTCATATGAAGGTAAGACATACTTATCAGTATCACTAGGGCCCTAAATGCAAGATGAAATAACACAAGCACAAGAAGGAGAGCCCACATGCAAGCCTAAAAATCTACCAAGAGATGTATAAAGGATGCACTCACTAAGCATAACATCATCATATGAAGGAAGGTACTTAGATATATCGTGAGAGGTTAGGTCTAAAGTATCAACAATATGAACCAAAATATGGGAAGAAAAGGTGCTCAAAGGTAACACATCATCATGCTCACACATATCAATAGCCATATATGATAAGTGGAATCATCATGAAGCTCATAGACAAGTGAAGTGTACCTAAGAGGGGAAACAATAAGAAGATCTCTTGATGAAAAATCAACAAGCAATGAAACAACACCTCCATAGAAGAGACATGCCCATCTACAAGATATAAAGACATGGTTAAGGAGGGGAGGATCACACACTACAAAGCATAGACACAAACCAAAATTAGTAATATATGCATGTGTAAAAGCTAAGGACAATGTTCCATGGGAATCCATGACAAGAGATGTATTAATGATGCACAATCAAGGGGGTAGGGATCGAAGATAGATGAAGTAATAAAAGCCCCAATTCCTAATATAGATAAATCAATGACAACGAAATAAGGTGGATCCAAACCATAACTATATTTGAGATGAAATATAAGTAATACAAATATTAGATCTAAAACTCTAATGTAAAATGAATAAACCTTAGGGAGAAACCCTAGGCCATGTTTGGAAATGATAGGTTCACAAAAAATGTAAGCATTTTAATTACACAAGCACACAGATATGTAGGACAATTAAATAAATGCAATCAAATAGCAAATATTGACTTAGATATAAGAGTTGGTGACACATAATTGAAATAAAATCATATAAATTAAATGAATGGTTATGTGTACTTAAATTTAAGATCAATGATGAAGATTTTGGTATTGAATCTTTGTTGGATCATTTATTACTATTAGAAAATTAGTTGCCTCTATTTGATATGCTCCTCATAATTTGTAGTGTTTGAGAAATTGATGAGGAACAATCCCACACCCGATGAGATTGATCTTGATTGTTTCATGATTTTGATTCAAGCCTTCTGAAAATAATGTGATAGAAACTGCTCATGATAAGTTGTTCACCTTTGCCTTCTAGATGTTTGAATATATCAAGACAACATCTAGAGATACATGAGAGAAAATTATTGACTCAAGGGGTGAATGCTTTCTCCTAGATCATAGCTGGACCAAATTAATAATGATAAAAAATATTAACGATAATTTTCATAAACATTCATATGACCTATATAATGGTGATGTATATTTGATTCTTTTATTCATTCCCCTTTAGAATTGCAACTTGCTCTAATTATTTTATTTTTTCTTCCGTGATCATCGTTATCTTGTTTAAGCATACAATGTGTGTCTTTAAATGTCATGACATAGAACATGTCACAAACATAACATGTCACGTAAAATGTGTATTAGATTGACTCACAACAACTAGTAGAAAGAAAATGAAAACATTGAAATTTGAATTCGATGCATTAGAATTTAAAGATCATTTCCGCACTTTGTATATTAGACTTAAATCAATCTTATATCTTATAAACGTGAAAGAATAAAGTAATAATCTTAATATAAGAAATAAATGTTTGAAAATTAATACATAATAAATTAAAAAATGGAATTATGACTGAAAACTATAACCAAAATATAACACTTATTGAGATGTTACCTTTCGATATGTCGCCACATTAGGCCAACATTAGGCCAGCACAAAACCACAAGGGAAACAGAATGCTAATTTCCACGTTACACTAATATAACTCGTATTTTTAGAGCCCGCAACTCCGAGTATGAGAGGCGAAGTTTGCCGGTAGACCAGCCATGCCAACGGACAAGAGTGGGATGGTGTTTGACAAATTCAGCCGAGGCGAGGCTGTGGCATCCTTAAATTGATTATTTATTCTTGTCAATTTATTTGGTAAAGCTAAATTATATTTAGTCATTGAAAGTTGCAGAGGCAGAGTTACTGCGTGGGTTGGGGACAAGGTGTGTGTAGATGAGGATGGAGAGCGAGAGCATGCTGTTCTTGATGGTGGCTGCGATGGGTGCAGTTGTGGTACTAGTTGCCCTCTTGCTGCTCAGACGACGCTCTTCACCACAGCCACAACCATCTCGCCATCAGGATCAGGTCATCCATGCCAAGCATTTCACTTTTATATTATTATTTTACTTTAATTGTAAAGCTTTTAAAATTTTACAATATTTGGACACTACTGTGTAATATTTCTAGTCTATTTGTAGCCCCTATCCACGGATATTAAGGAACAAGAGGTTCCTTAAAGGTACACAAATCTACCTTGATGAGGACCTAACCATAACTCAGCAAGAAGAAAGACGAAAAGAGTGGGAAAAGGTAAAAACAGCAAGAAGTGAAGGTAAATGGGCTTGGCTGCAAAATGGTAAGGCCCAAGTCAGTAATAGAGTCACACACCAAAAATAGGAACTCGGGGCCCCCCAGGAATATTTAACTATGGTAAGTTGGAATTGCAGGGGTTATCCATGGAGAAGAGGACCTGGTTTAGGGCCCATAGCAGCTGGAAAAGACATTATTATCCTTACTGAAACTCATGAACATGAAGGGTGTAAAATTCCAGATTTTGAAGGATATAAAAAGATCTCAATTTCGAATGAGAGAACGGAAAATGGAAAAGGTCATGGTGGAGTTGCAGTCCTAATCAAAGAATCATGGGACAAAAATATAAAAGTAGAGAAAGAAGACCCAAACAAACAGTACATATGGTTAAAAATAACAGAAAATCAGACTACAATTAGATTGGCTGCTTGCTACTTCGCCCCAAAAGGCTCCAAATTTTATAAGAAAAGGAGTCTTGACCGTGAAGATCCCTTTGCCTCTCTCAAAAAAGACATTTCGGTGTTTAACACTATGGGGGAAGTTATATTAATAGGTGACTTTAATGCTAGGACAGCTAACACTCAAGCTCTTAACTTGAAAAGCAAAGATAAAGAAAAAGACGATCCGTTATGGCTGGAAGAAGAGAACCATCAACTTTGGGAACGAACCTCTCAAGATAATAATTGTAATGTCACGCACTTTGGGGCAGAATTGTTGGGCGTATGCAGTTTATTCAACTTGGTAATATGCAATGGTATGAGATCATTGGCCAAGTTCGGGCAACATCACCTGTAAGACCTCAAATGGGCAAAGTGTGGTGGATTATGTCATTCTATCTCGTAACTATACAACAAGGATAAAGGAGCTAGTGATTGGTAAATGTCCAATAGAATTGAAATCAGATCACAATCCAATATATGTAAAACTTGACATCCACACAATCAAGCAGCAAGGGGAGCAAAATCTTATCAGCAAGAAGAAAACACCCCCACAGGGAAGGATTCTCATGACTCAGGAAAATCAGAAATTTTTCAAAGATGCCCTCAAAAATCTCTTTCAAGAATCTGGAAAAAAATCAGATTACATAAAGCAGCACTCAATAAACAAGAACACATTGATTCCTCTAATACACAAAGCTTTGGATGAGTGTAAGAGGAGTAAACCCAAGAGAGGAAATGCAAATACTTTTCCAGCAAACCCATGGTTCGATGAAGAGTGCAAGTTAATAAAAAGGAAGCTCCGTGAGGAGGGAATGACAATAGAAAACAAGAAAGAGTATGAAAGGGTGATACGAAGTAAAAAAGAAAAATATGTAAGTACAAGAAGATTGGAGCTGATTACCCTTGGAAAGAACAATCCCAAGAAATTTTGGAAGGAGCTACAGCAGAAAAGAAAACAAATAGAAAATAATATTACAAGCTCGCAATGGCTAGACTATGCAAAACTTCTCTATGAGCGTGAGCAGGAGAAACATAGACCTCCAATAATCAACGCAGACATTGAATTGTTCACCGTTGAAGATGTTAGTCAAGGCATAAGAAGGTTGGCAGGTGGGAAAGCACAAGATATTGATGGGCTGCAAGCAGAGCATCTAAAGTGGGGTATCGAGGTCCTTGCACCCTGTATCAGGGGCATTTTCAACAGGGTTATTCAAGAAGGCTTTCCGGAAGGATGGACCACTAGTGTTGTTATTCCCTTGCACAAAAGTGGTGACATAAATAACCCATCAAACTACCGCACTATTATGATTAATCCTCTTCTTGGAAAACTTTTTGGAAGCATGATTGAGCGTAGGATTAGCAGTTGGGCTGAACAAGAGGGAAAAAGAGCTGAGGGACAAGCTGGTTTTAGGCCCAAACATTCCACTATTGACCATGGGGTTACCCTTAGATTCTTGATTGAGAAAATTTGGGATGTTCAAGGCGATGAAGCTTATTGCTGCTTTGTTGACTTTAAAAAAGCCTTTGACACGGTGCCGCGGGGTAAGTTATGGAAGAGAATGGAGGATTTGGGAGTTCCGCATGAGCTTAGGGCGGCTGTTCATAGGCTATACGAGCAGGTCAGAGCTAAAATCAGAACCAATGATGGTATGTCAGAATCCTTTGGCAGCGATGTTGGTGTCAAGCAAGGCTGCCCGCTTTCCCCAACGTTATTTGGGCTTTACATTGATAAGTTGGAAGAATGGTTAGGCAAGGTTGGTGGGAATGGCATTCATTTGGCCAATTTTGTAATAAAATTGCTCTTATACGCTGATGATCTCATTTTAATTGCTAAAACTGCGCTTGATTTGAGAAAACATTTGAAGGCTCTTGAAACGTTTTGTCAAGAGGTCGGGATGCAAGTGAACACTAGCAAAACCAAAATAATGATCTTCTCGCTGCGGAGGAAAAAACAGCAAATTGAATTTCTCTTTGAAAGTAGACCGTTGGAAATAGTGGAAGAGTACAAGTACCTTGGGCTTGATTTTCACAACAAACTTAGTTGGGAAACATGTAGAGCAAAAAGAATTCAGGGAGGTTGGAAAGCGCTATACTCTCTCCAAAATAGATGTAGAAATGCTGAATTATGGGATTGGAAAACTAAAAGAACGCTTTTTGGGCTTCTTGTCACTCCGGTGATTCTATATGGGTGTGAAATTTGGGGCAGCAATATGTCAGACCAGAAATGGAGACAAGTGGAAAGAATACAAAAACATCTAATTATAAGCAGCCTCAAGCTTAAGACTACAGTGCCCTATGAGATTTTATTGGCTGAGACCGGTACTTTTCCCTTGGAGGCCTCGGCGATGATTCGGTTATTAAGCTACCTAAAGAAGGTCCAGAATATGGAGAGTCATCGGTGGCCTAAGTTAATCATGAAAGAAGAGCTAACTAGAAGAAAGAACACCTGGATGAAACAAAATATCAAATGGATGAAAAAATGGGATGTTGAGATGCATGAATGCCCAAACACAAATGAAGAAATAAAAAAATATGTGAGAGAAAAATTTAAATATGCTATATGGATGAAAAAAGCAGGACGCAAAAAGGATTACTATATCAAAGAATTCAATCCCACGAGGGATCACGAAGAAAAGGCCTATATAGGCGCGAATATCAAATGGAAAGCAAAAATGTTGATTGCCCAATTGCGTACTAGTTCGCATCATCTTAGGTGCGAAACGGGCAGGTGGGTGGTTCCTAAAGAGGAGTGGGAAAATAGAAAATGTCGTTTTTGTAACATGGGTATGGTGGAGACGGAATGGCATTTCACCATGGAGTGTTCAGCGTATAAAGACATCCGGGCTAGTTATGGGGTCACCGTGCAGGTCGATAATTTAAATACTCTGTTTGAAGAATCAAGGTTAGACAAAGTTGCAAACTTCATCATCAAAATTCACTGCAGGAGGGCTGATCTTGAACGGAGTTTACAATCTGCTTAGGGCCTTTTATGGGTGGCTCTTGTGCTGGTCTTGGGTCCCTTAGGCTTCTTTGGCCTCGTGGACGTCATTAAAATTTTTCATTTCATTTCATTTCAACATTCACATTCTCAGTTTAAGAAACCAATCCCCTCCGACCTACTTTTTGATGCATTGCGTACTTATTTTAATTATGGGTAAAGTGTGGGTAGGGCCCACTCTCATTGTCTTAAATATGAATATACAGAAATCAGAAATCGTGCTCTGTATGAGATATCACAAAATGTGGCTACCACAGCCATAAAAGACCTTACATTCAATAACCTAGGGCCAGTCAAACAAAATGCCCAGAAATTAACAAATTGGACACTTACCAAAGATTTGGAAACCATAGAAACCCAAAGAAGGTTGCAGGACATCTGTCCTAACAATAAAAAGCAGCAATCCTCAAACGGTCCCTCTAAAAACGTACAATGTGACAGAGGGCTGCCCCAGACCAGACACTGTTGTATACCCAAATTTCCAACTACAACCGAATATAACAAGACTATACACAGAGCAGACGCCGTCAAGAAATAGAAGAAAACATACCAATATCCAAACCCTTGTGAGGAAGGAGGCCATTTGTCCAGATAGACCAGTGGGACATTTGACCAGCCCACTTCTCCAATCACCAACAGTATCTCAACATTTTCAGCCTACATGAAGGTTTTGATGGCAGCCTATTCTTTGGGTGCACGAACTCCAACACTTTCTGATGGGAACCCGCAGGCCTATGAAGTCTTGACTAGGCTTGAAACTGCCAGAGCAATATGCGTGGAAAAGTTCCACCCTCTCCATTTCTTTGACCATAATGTGAAACCTGTTGACCTGCTCCACGTGAATGACCATGGGGACATAGTCTTTGGGGTTGGTACTACTTGTCTTCAACTTAGTGCAATCCAAAACCAAGTTGACGCCATCACTATACTTGGGCTTGATGTAAAAGACTTCAAGAGCTTTCTCCACAACCCTATCTTGGATATAAGATTGCAATCTCATAACAAACCCCATTGCAATGTCGGAGTTCACTCATGAGAGCCCATACCCCATCATGAAATCCTTCCCTAGAATAATAGCTAGGCCTAACAAGATCCGAGTTCATGGCAAAAACCTTACCCAAATTGGATCCTTGAGATGTTATTGGTGAATGCCATCTTATGTTTGGTAGTACACAGCTTAATCACTTCCGTGGCAAATCAATAGTAGGAGAGTGCAGAACAAGTGGAATGAGGGGGAATGCCAAGATGAAACCACATCTATTAGCTACTGAACACCACTTTCAATGTATGTTTCTCATGCTTGAGTTGTCTAGGCGTCCACAAATGAATCATGCTGATCATTCTAATCCATTGGGAAGCACAAGACCTTAATGCATCATGATATGCCAAATCATTACATGTTCCAAAAATCCTCCATGATATGCTAATCTAGGGAATTGTTTGATACAATTATCTCCTCCTCATTATCAGTGGCATAATTTGCCAGTTTATTTGTAGCCAAATTAGATTCTTTGCTGCTTGCATTCAAAAACTAAGAAGAAATCTAAAAGAGTCAAGGCTTCTTGGAGAATAATATCCAAATTCCAATTTTGGTAGACTTTTTCTTGGTAGCATAAATTAATACCATTGAGTTTTCTTGTATGATTAGATGCGAAATCCCACATTTGACAGCTAGTGAGACACCCATAATTAGGAATTGGGCCTCTGCCTCATTATTAGTCCTTGGTGAGAGTTTATTGGAAGCATCATGAAATAAAGATCTGTTCGAGGCCCTAATTGTTAGTGTTTTATAGTTTCGGGAGCTATTTTCCCTTAGTTAAAGGCTGGTCAGCCTTCATGTTTCAAACAATATTTATATTCTCTGGGGGCCGACCTAGAGAAGAGGTTGTCTAACTTGTATTTAAGGAAGGTGAAGACTTGTCATTTGATCATCCAATTCATTTCTCTCAAATTCGCACTTTATCAGCAGCTCACCATTTCTTCAGCATTAGATCGCCATCCTTGTGCAGCAGATCAGATTTCAAGAAGAATTATATTCCTTTGTATTTTGCATCAAGGAGAATTGTCTCTATACATTGTATTAAGTTCGGCCTTGAGTAGGGCCTGAGTTGTAAGCAGATTTCTGCTCTTATTCATCCGATATATATATATATATATAAGAGATCATTTCTTGCTGGGTTTTTCTCCCTCGAGTAGGAGGGTTTTCTTTTCCCAGGGAATCTTGTTGTGCTCATTGTTCTATGTGTTGTTGTATTTCTGATTGCTTTCATTTCTGATCCTAAAACTAACACTAATAAGGCATCCAATGCCTGAAGGACCTGAGTTATCTTAAGTGGCTCCATCAAAGTTCAACTTTAGAAAGGAATTTGGAGGAGTTTCCCATTTAATGGTTGACTTGCCCACTGAAAGAGATTGAGCTCCTTGCACCCCACTAATGAGGGGCATTGCATGCTTATTTTCATTAATGAAGGATTGAAGTTTTTTTAATGTTGTGACAAGATTTTTGGGTGATGCTAGATTTGTTGGGTGAGTCACCAATGGGATTCAAATCTATAACCAATGATAACTACGTCATCATGCTAGATCAACCTATAAATTCATCTATAATTCTTAGAATCTAATGCCATAGTAGAATATAGAAAAAGACAATTCATCCAAATTATTAATATGGATCTAAAAATATTATTTTTCAGGAAAAAGGATTCATCTCAAGGCCTGCAATAATAGGCTCCTCTGGCTCTTGCTCGCCCCCTATCTACATAATGATCTCTAATGCAGTAAGAATTCCATCTCCTAGATCCGGCTCACTTGTGTGGTGGTTAATACATTTTGCGTTGTGGGGGATCATCATGATTCTAGAATCCATAGACAACTAAATCGTAAATTTATATAAACATTGAAACCTTCTCAAATCGTTCTCCACATTCATATATTTCGTGGGATAGATGGACACTTTCTCTAGGCATGCATATAAAATACATTTTTTTTCACAAACTGTTCACTACAACAATTCCATTTCATGAGATTGATGTGTGCTATCTCTCTACACAACATATATAAAATTCATGCTAAGGTTTTGGGATTTTGACCATTCTAGTGTTATGGGCATTTGGGGTTGAGTTTGGAATTTTGGATCATACACTTTTCTATGTCTTCTTTTTTGGATACCTTACGACCTAACTTTTCCCATATTTCAATAACATACAAGATTTGTAACATGCCCTTTGGATAATGGACAGCCTTATTGCAGTGTAGGGATTTCAATGTTTCATGGAAAAGATGGACACCCTCTCTATAGACACATATATAAAATGCATGCTTAGGGTATAGGACCAAGACTACACCCAACCTCACTATGATGTGTGGATAAGACTATGGTCCACATTATAGGAATTTGGGATGAATCCGGATCGTATGCTTTTGTATGGACTCCATTTGTTATTCTTTGCAACCTTATTCATCCATATTTCAATACTATACAAGTTTCATGGCATTGTCTCATAATGGTCCCCCTCATCATAGTGTAGGGATTTGAACTTATGTGTCTCACTCACGAATGCACCCCCTTACTAGTACACCCAAATCTGGATCAATTTTCTGTTTGAATAGATTTGTTCAATCTTGAAAATGTAACTTTTTAGTGCTTTCCATCTAATAGTCTAGAATATGGTCCATTGTAATTCCATCTAATAGTCTAGAATATGGTCCATTGTAAGTAGACAAAACTTTATAGTTTAGTCATACTCATTACCAAGTGCCTATTTTTCCCTATAAACTTTATATTGCTAGAAGTGAAAAATAATCAAATTATCACCACTATTCTATATGAAATATTTTTGGAATGATTTTTTTTTTTTTTTAAATTGTAAATTTCATACTCTGTACTAGGAAATTACCTTAAAGATGTAGATGAGGTTACCCATTGAAAATGGGTACTAATTTCAACCACCAATTGGAACATATCTAAACTTGAAAAAGAGGCACAATGCTCATTTGGAGATTCAATAACATAAACCTTACATACACAGGATTGAACTTTCAACAATTGATTGCATACTTGCATTGGATACTGTACTATGGCTTAAACCAAGAAAATGATAGCAGGGCCAAGTGTATTCAACACAAAGCATACCATCATTTGAATAGAAACAATAGTCACCTTTTTCTACCTAGTTTGCAGAGTTTCTCATTTGTAATTGATTGTACTTTTTGAGTCCCATCTACCTAATTAGTTATTTGTGGACATGAATACAATTGCTTTGTATCTTTGTTTTTCTAAGTCCAACGACACTCTATTATGCCATTTTCTGATTTTTAGTCAATTTCTTGTTCAAATTGTTGATATGTACAATATCTCTTCTTTTTAATGTTCCCTAGCATTAGTTAGATTTCTTCTACCAGTTACTTTTACCTTTGGCTTGATAAGGTACTCTTTGGCTATCGCTATTAAATCACAAGAGACGATTTTTACTTGGATGGCCTCTTAGTCTCTTCTAATTAGAGGTAGGAGAGGTAATGGAAGGTTGGTTACCATATGCAACCAAAGATCCTCTTTGCAATGCACACTAGTATTTAGTCATGATCTTATATCATTATCTCATCCGTAGTTGGTAGACTTTGTCTTGGTAAAAACTTGGCAAACCCAAAATTTGCGACTTGGCAACTGAAGAAATTGCTTAAATTTATTATAAATATAAATCACTTGTTTTTTTGCAAAATTCAGTGACAAAATGTATCCAATGAGTCCATAAATGAGTACAAACTGTTTTCTATTAAATTTGATTCTTTTGAATACAAATTGAGTACAAAATTGATTCATCATGCAAAATCTTGATACAATAGTTAGTTGGCAAGTATTATGAATTTATGATGAATGCCTTTGAGAATCATCATCATAATTCATAAATTGCATATTACAACATTTTACATCTTCCTCTTCCTTGATCTAGTGAAAACTTGTGCAGAGGTTCTAATCATTGCATTTCATTATGGCTCTTTGTTTGGCATAGAAGGCTATGTTTGTGGCTCCAACTCAACTTCCATCCTATTGCTAGATGGCAATGACTCTTCCTTTGCCTCATCAATGCCATCCAATGACAATCTAGTAGCTCCTTTTGTTGCAACCACATCCTCCATTGCTTTTGCCTCACAAAATCAAGAATCTCATCTCTAGTAAACAATGGGGTCTGCTTATCTCGCCTTGACCAATCATTTTAAGGATTAGTGTCATCCAAATCAATGACCTTTTTTGATTTGCCCTCTACCTTTCTTGTGTGAAGTCAAAGGTTGTATTGTACAAAGACAAGGTCATTGAGACGTTTTTGAGTTAATTTATTTAGCTTCTTCATTTGGATGGCCCCAAACAAACTTTAGTTGCGCTCACAGCAAGAAGCACACAAGGTTGACACAAAATGTGGAGGGCTAATTTTTGAAGATTTGGGAAATTTGCATCCCAATCTCCCCACTAAGAACTTATAAAGTAAGATATTTAAGAGTTAGTAAGTAAACCATATTTATCAATAGTTGTAAATTTGAAATTTGTAACTTGTAAGAGGTGTGTGAAGACTCCAATTTTTAGTACATGTTGACTGAGTAGTTCTTCCTTGGATAGTTAGTGCCGAAGAAAAGAGCTTCCCTCTACCAATCCTATAATTATGCAATGCCTGAACAATGTGGTCCCTCGCCTCATCCTCAGGTATCATCCTCTCAATTTATGTTGTGAGACCCTCCATAACCTCTCCATTAGGATTTGTGAAGCTATCCAAATAGAAAAAAATGCAGTTGAGGAAGTACCCCATTTCATGAATGGGTTGCTAGAGTTGATTGTTCCACCTCTGATCAATGATCTCCCAAATGATATCAAATTTAAGTTTGTCTCTCTTGTAATTGTTTTAGATGGACTCTTTGGCCCTATGCAAGGCCTCATAAATGTACCTCATTGGGTTTTGATCCTCGTCTACCAAGCGCAAAACTCTAGCAAGGGCTTCAATACCTAAAAATACAAATTTATAATGAAAGCACTTTTAAAATTTAAACACAAAATATTCAATTTGAATTTTAAATTAATGTTTTGAGATTACCCTAACCATCTTTGTAGCTCTCTGTGCAAAGAGATTATCAAAGACTATGTTTGCGATTCTCTCTCTTTCAGGCTTCTTTGAATATGGCGAGTCTAGCCATGCTTGAATCACAAACATTTGTTTCGAACAAGTCAACAAGCGAATAGTGCTTTGCAACGTTAGGAAGATAGTTGCAAACCTTGTGACACCTAATCCAATTGCACCAGCTCTTTCCCTTTGGTGTGATCTCTCATCAAAGTAAGAACCTAAGGGTGATTATAAATAAATTTTGTTTTGTTTCTTGCATTTTCTACAACTGGTCTTAATCAATTTTGTCTATGTCCTCCAAAAGAAGGTCAAGGTAATGTGTTGCGCAAAGGGTTCCAAAGAGTGACAAATGCCTCTCTTGGAGCAATCTCCTAGTTGCCACATATGCTGCTGCATTGTTAGTTATAATTTGCACTACATTCTCTATGCCCACCTCTAAGACAACTTCCTCCAATATTAGACTCAAAGTTTTTGCATTTTTTACTTTGTTTGAGGCATTAACTGACTACAAAAAGATTACCTCACCACTTGAAGCTACCAAAAAGTTGATAAGGGTGTGGTTCTTTCCATTCGTCCACCCAATCTGAAAGAATAGTACAACCATACTTTTGCCATTGTTTCTTTTGTTTTTTCACAACTAACTTTGCATCTTCAACTGCATCCACAAGAAACTTCCCTCGTAAGTCTTTTCGAGAGGGCACCTTGTAGCCGTTTCCTTCAATTGTCAATGTAGTTACCGAATTCTTCCAATACGGGTTGTTCACCACATTGAAGGAAGGTTGTTGAAATACCAAAAATTGGCACGTGCCTTATCTACTTCTTCATGCACCTCCTTGTTCCACCTTGTTTCTTCCAATGATAGTTGTGCTCTAGGTATGTTTCAAGGTACAAAAAAGCTATGTGGTGTCCATGTAAGCACTCTACTTGAAGTAGATGAGGTGGATGCTAGTGCTTTGTATGTGTGGAACACTAAGGGAGCCCACTATGCCTTTGAATTCTGTATTGTCATCCATTTCTTCTTACAATTGAGGACCATGAGCACTAGCTATGGATATTGCTATGGCTGCTCTTGTTTTCTCCCTCTGTAGTTGTTTCTCTTCTATGGTCTTGTCATAGGGCTTGGCATCATAATTAGTAATGCTTGCAAGATGGTATTTGAGGTGATTGATGCCTCCATGATATGGGTTTTGGCATCTTATGCAAATGATTGTCTTATGTGTTCCCCATATGGCATATTTTCAGGCAAGGTCTTTGGCTCCAAGGGGAAGAGTTCTAGTAACTGGTATTGACCTCATGTGGAGTGGGAGCTTGATTGAGAAGCCAAGGGTTCTTGATTTTCCATTATAACTAACCTACAAGTGCAAAGTACAACATATTTAATTTTAAAATACAAAAAAATCAGCATAAATTCAATATAAATTACTATAACTCAGGATAAATTTAGCATAAATTAGTATAAATCAGCATAAATTTAGTATAATCTAGTGATTTTATTCTTGAAAACAAAGTACAAATCAGCAAAATAATTTGTTTATAGAAAATAATAGTGTTTTCATTTACAAAATTAGTATAAATAAACAAAAAATACTCATAAATCCATTTTTTTTGGAAGTAAAATCATAAATACCACTAAATACTATGAAATTATGAATTGTTTACAATCTACATGCTAGATTTTAGCAGCTAATATGAATTTAAATGCTTGGAAAAAAATTAAAAAAAAAAATTACTAACCTGCCGTTGAAATTATTCTAATCTGCCTTTAAATTGGCCTAAAAATCCTTGCAACTAGCTCAAATGTATGCAAGAATGTTGTGTGAGGAAGTAAGAGGGGTGTGTTGGCTTTTATAAGCAAAAAAAGCACAGATTTTGAGCGTTTTTTGTGTGTCCTGCAAGTCAATGGCACGGGTTTGCCAAGTTTTTTGAAAAAAATCTCCAAAAAATCGGTGACTTACTTGCTAGGCTGAAAATATGGCGAGTACTTGTTTGGTTCACCATCTATGATCTCATAAACACATTCTCACATTTAAGTCACTTTCAGTTCTAATTTGTCACCTCTATGTGGTTTGTAATTCTTTGTGTACATCATAGTTTTTTTTCCATATGTTGGATGCCCATGTGTGTTCCAACTTTGTTATTTCCCTCAAGCCTTTAAATACACCATCTCATAACTAAGGTATATGTGTTGAACATGTTACTACTATGAAGAGGGAAAATGGTCACTTGGATAGGTTTGGCAAGGCTGAACATGTTATGTGGCTTTGTTAGCAGCCTATTTATCACCAACAAAACATGTGGTGGTAATGTGACAACCTAACTCCTCTCCAAACTTGCTGCTGACATTTGATGGCATTTGATATGATAGACTTGTGCCACACAAGCATGTTGCAAAGTCATTCCTTGGTAACAACAATACAAAGGAATTTGGCCAAAATTCAACCAAGGGGTAAATAGTCTTGTAACTACCAACATGCTCATCACCCTGCTACATGTATAATATTGTATATTACCATTCTTTATAAATTGGCAATGAGTTAGTGAGTTAGATTAGTTTAACTTTTAGAATAGGAGGATAGCTTAGGCATTTATACATTTAACCTCTCAGATCTTGTACAAAACTATTGCATACTACAATTGTGCAAATAATAGTTCTTATTGTAGTCTAACTGTTATCTTCTTTGCCTGTCCCCTTGCCTATAATTCTTGGTCTCTGTCATTCAAATTATGCTTCTGTTACAGCACATTTAGACCACTAAGCGTGTCTATCCTCTAGGCACCATCCTAGGCCCCAAATCACGTCTAGTGGTATCAAAGTTTACACTTGTATTGTGTTTGAGTTTGTATGCCCATCCATACTGGGTTCGATTACATGAAGTTGGGGGTTGAGACTTGTGAGCCTTTTGCATACCTTCCTATCCAATGACCTGCATAGCAGATAGAGCTCTAGAGATACTGACTACAGTTATGCTCTAGAGAATGATATACGATGCGTTACAACAATGGGAAGATTTGGAACAACAGAACACACTTGATAGAGCAAGCATTGTCCATCACTTTGTCCAGCTTCTTGAGTGCGTGCAACATTCTTTAAAGAGCTCTACCTTTCACAAACCCTTTGGCAGTTCCACACTGTACCAAGTACAAATCAATTTAGACATCTCTATTTTTGAAGGCAATATAAGCACAAATGCTTTAGGTAATTGGCTTAATCTTGTCTATTCAGACTTTGTGGTAAATCACTTCTTTGAAAGAGAAAAGATTATTGAAATTTGCAATCAAATATATTGAAAATAACTAAACCACATTGCTCTTACAGACAACACAAAAGTATGTAATTTTTTTTCATGATTATAGCTTTGGATTTATCATCTTTATTGTGCCAATCCAGTAATCTTTTTTTATTTTTATTTTTTACTGCTATGCCTACCAAAAAGTTCATTTCAGGAAGCCTTTGGGAGCAGGGGTAAACTTGCTGGGCGGTAGAAGTTGCTGAGAATAACACACTTTTTAGTTGCAGACAATGCTTACCATATGGAATCCATGCATCTATTTGATATCAGCAACAAGGATACCAATATTTCAATGCTTAACCACTTTATAGGGGATAAGATTGATAAATTTTCTAAATCATGGTAAATGGATTCTGTGCTTGTAATCTAATTCCTAAAAGAATACAAACTGAAACTAAAGCTATCAAAACAGCTTTAACTTAATCTGATGCAAGAATTTGTTTACACACTGTAGGAAACAATAAATATAACTCACTGAATGATTGTCAAAACCTTATCTCTGGTTTTCATTAATTCTGAAACTGAAATCTGCTATAGAAAAATAAATAAAACTTCTCTCACAATTCGTATCTCTGCCCTTTCAATTTATAGATCTGAGAAGGGCGTACAAAGGAGTTATCAGTAGTGAGTCTCATACTCCTGAAGGTCTGCATGAAGAGATGAGGTAGTGCACTCCAAGAGACAGTTCAACTTCTCTTGGATTCTGAGCCTTAACTCACAGTTAAACTCAAACAATAGAAAGGTAAACTGAAAATAGACTTTACTAAAACTCAATGCTCAAAGAAGAACTAAGAGATAACCTTATCCTAAAGTTAGTGCCCTAAATTAAGACTTGAATCTCAGTCTTAGTTAACTACAATTGGTAAAGAAGACTGATTGCTGCACAATAAGAGAACTGACCGAGGTATGCTACATAGTCTTAACACTCCCTCTTACTGAGGAAAGTATTCAACATTGTGCCAAATTGTTCTTTGAACATCTCAAATTTTCCTTTTGAAAGAGGCTTGTTCAAGATATCAGTGGCATGTTGATCTGTTGGAAAGGACCGCAGAACTACAACTCCCTTCTAAACCTTGTCTGTGATGAAGTGGTACATGATCTCAATATGCTTGGATCGATCATGAGATACTGGATTTTCAGAGAGTTTGATACAAATCTGTATGTCATAGTAAATCATGGTAGCATCCAAAGTCTGATCTGCCGGCTTTGCTAGTAACTTGTGGAGTCAAGACTTCACAAATAGCAGAATTGGTTGTCATATATTTTGCTTCTGTTGAACTGAGTGCTACAGAAGTCCGTTTGTTGTTGTACCAAGAAGTCATACATGAACCTAAACGAAAGCAACACCTTGAAGTGCTTTTCCTATCACTAGCACTAATTGCCAAATTAGAATTAAAAAAACCATACAAGACTAAATCCTTATCACCAACATATCTCAATCCAAAATGCACTGTGCCCTTCAAGTATTGGAGGGTGTGCTTTGCAGGAACCCCATGAACTTGCCTGGACACAATTTAGTGACTCAAGGTGTTGACTGCAAAACAAATTTCAGGCTTGGTATTTACCAAGTACTCAAGGGAACTTGTCAATCATTTGTAGTACACAGACAGATCTATCAAATTTGAATCAAAATCAACAAATGACTTCAGATTTTCTGCCATTGGAGTAGTGATGGGCTTGCAGTCCATCATCAGAAATCTCTTCAGAATCTTAATTGTATACTTTTCCTATTCAAGGAAAAATTCACCTGGATTTTTCCATGCTTATAGCCCCAAGAAGTAGTGCATCAAGCCAATGCCCATATCAATTCTTTTGCCAACTCTGTCTTGCACCATTCTCTGAGTTTCTTTGAACTTTCTGTAAGTATTAAATCATCTACTTACAGGACTAAACAATCAGTTTGGAATGATCAATCGAATAGTAAAGATTGGAATCCACATCTCTGTCTTAGTGAACACCAAACCTGAAAAATATTCATTGATCGTGGAGTACCATGCAGAGGGTACCTGTTTCAAACCATAAATTGCCTTCTTTAATCTACAAACATGAGTCTCACATTCATGCACCTCGAAACCCCTTGGTTGATTTATTTACACCTCCTCCTAAATCAACCCTTTAAGAAATGTTGTCTTCACATCCATTTGATATAGATGCCAATCAAAGACTGCTGCCAATTAAAGACTGCTGCTAAATTTGATAGAGGTATACCTGGCAATTGGAGCAAAAGTCTCCTCCGTCAATTCCATCTTTTTGGAAAAAACCTCTAGCTACAAACTGAGCTTAAATTTTTCTATGTTGTCATCTGTTACATGCTTGATCTTGTATAACCACTTAGAATCAATCACTGACTTCCCTTCTAGTTGACGTACTATCTCTCACTCATCATTTTTCATTATTGAGCTGTACTCCTCCATCATGGCATCCTGCCAAACCTGCTGACTTACTGCCTCCTTAAAACTAAAAGGCTTTGCCTTACTGCCTCCTTAAAACTAAAAGGCTTTGCATTAATGATAGAAGACATTAGTCCCATATAATTTGGAAATTTCTTGTGAGGATGACTTAAATAGAAGTAATAGGAGTTCCAACTTGCTCTTCTGCCTCTTGTAGTGTCTGGGTAAACCACCTAGGCTTTCTTTCTGAATTGGATAGAAAAGAGGAATCCCCTGCATCTCTGGAGGCTTGCTCATCTGAATCTGATTTCTGTTTTCTCTGATTTCAGCATATCAGCTTTTGAGGCAGCAAGTTCTTCTATCTTCTCAAGTCATTTTTGGAGGTTTGTGAGACTTAGAGGATCATGCATCCTCATAAAACTTAACATTTTTGCACACAACTACCTTTCATTGAGATGGAATTTAGATTCTAAGCTTTCGAGGTCTCACTATAAACCACAAAGATACCTTCAAACTAGAAGGTTCCAATTTGGTCCTTTTCCCATCAGGGATATGAATGTAAATATAAGAGCTAAAAACATGAAGATGTGCTACTTGAGGCTTCTCATCTATTGTCAAGTCCTCTTTTTGGACTGAAGATAAACAAGTGCACCTAGGCCTATTATTTTATCATAAGCGTGGGCAAGGTGAGGGAAAATAATTTTTAAATAATAATTTAAGTTTGTCCTAAGTCAGTTTATGTTATAACATTTTAAAAGGGGACAACTTATATGTTGTTTTTAAAAGAGGGCCATTATGATGTCATTAGGAAAGTGAGCCAAGGGATTATTCTTATTCTTTAAGTTAGTCCTAATCTGACCTTGACAAGGATATTTCTCAATTGCGAAAATTTGACCTTGACAAAGATATTTCTCAATTGTGGAAATTTGACCTAGACAAAGATATTTTTCAATTGCAAAAATTTGACCTTGACAAGGATATTCCGTAATTGCGAAGACTTGACCCTAATAAGGATATTTCTCAATTGTGAAAATTTGACCTTGATAGGGATATTCCTCAATTTTGGAAATTTGACCCTGACAAGGATATATCCACATTACTCCCAAATTTCCGCAATTCCAAATACCCCCAAAATCTCTGCAGTGGAGAAAATGCCCCCTAAATCTTTGCAATGGAAAATGATCCCTAAATCTCTGCAATGGTGTAGAAGGGCACAAATTTCCAAATTTTTTTCAAAAGACATGTTTTTGTCGCTGACAAGTGTTGATAACGCTCCAAAACTGCAGTTTGAGGCATGCGATGCATGATTTCATGCCATAACTTGTAACTAGTGTCTGTATGAGTGGATTAACAACAAAATCTCCAAGTTTCACTACAGTTTTAAACTGCAACATGCCATAATGACAGAGGATGCCCATGTTGGACACTGGGAACATTGAGAGGGGGGAGGGATGAATCGGTGTTCACTGATTTTAATTTCCAAAATAGATCCAAAACAATTAACAACAATAATTAAACTTCATATAGCATTTGTAGTACATAACAGATGAAATCATGCAGTCACATTAATGAACACCATAACACAAGATATTTTTTTTACGTGGAAACCCTGTTAGGGGAAAAACCACGGTGGAGATTAATCCACAATGTTTACTCTGTTAAAAGTAAAATAGAAAGAAGAGGAATGCACTTGCATTCAGGCGCACTGCCTAGAGCTCACTGCTCAATAGGAAAGGCTCACTGCCTTACATGCAAAATTAAGATTACAACAAAATTTTGAACTGAGAGAACATCTACAAATGCCAGAATTCAGTTCCATTGAAGCTCACGATCAGATTCTGGATCTCTTAACCGGATCGCACTTCTGCTCTGCTCTGCATACTAAAACTATTCTGCCCTGAAACAACTGATTTGCTCTTTTCGCTCTCTTCTTGATATTCCTTCACTATTGCATTATATCTACTACCATGACTTGCATATCACATCCAAAATGGTTTACCAATCTCCTTTATATACCCGCTAAACAAAAATTCAATGTATGTTGGCCTCACAATAAAATATAATATTTTTGCTTATGTCGGCTCAAATCACTAATTAGAATCGATGCGTACCCACACAAGTCGGCTAGACTTTAGTAGGGACCTAAACCAAGATTTCAAATATAGGAAATAGCAAAATACATATTCCACATGTATCCACGATACGCCATATGAAACATGTCGGCCACAATGGAAAATAAACCATGAAACATGCTAGCGAATCTCTTAACTCGAACTCCGACATAATACTATAACAAAAAACTCATCAAAGGATAGTGTAAATGCTAAGAAAGATTTCCTGGAGATCCACACCACGAAATAATGATCCGGAAAAGTGATCGGATCAACTTGCCAACCAGATGTCCTGTTCTTCATTTTTTCTGCCAGTAGATTACAGAGTCTTAGTTTCCTTGCTGGTATAAACAATGCTGATACTGCGGATCATACTGCTAACAGTAGTTGCCATCAATGACAACACAAGCAGCCAAAAACGATCTCTCAGAGCCATATGTCAACAGCCCAGTCTGCAAACCTAGCGTTGTTTGTTCAATCTGAAGACTTCTATAAGGTTTTGGCTCAAAATCTGAAGCACAAACTGTGATATTCTTACTTAAAATTAGTTACACAAACTCTACAAGATTCCAACATATGCTTGCTCAGACTAACTTTAATCTCTTGCTCCAAAAATGATACAAATCGTCAATAGTCTTGCACTAATGTTTAATTGACTCGAAGCCGATTAGCACAAGTCACTGAGAATGATTACAAATTGAACTGTTTGTTACAGTGGAAGATCACTAACATAGAAATTGTTTATCACTATGACAAGCGCTGGAACAAAATATGGACGAATATATATATACACTTCCAAAATTATGCCTTTCTAAGATCAACATGAGCCTAGCTGGTAGCAGAGCACATAACATGCACATACAGGATCGATTACACAGATCCAGATGAATAAAATACACTACTTGTATATGATGAGATGCTTTTCCAGACTAACCGACCCAAGGATTGACGACAACTGATGGTTTATGACTTTGTGCTGCCGCTAATGATAAACGAAGCATGCCCGCGTTGAATCTTCTGTTAATGTGCGACTATGAGGAGTGTCCCAAGTCCCGCGTCCTCAATGGTTTCAATGATCGACGACTTTACTTCCCACTCACCACAGTGATAGATGTATTCACTTGACTTGCCTTCGATTTGCTTCTTGCGCGATGAAGGTTCCTTGTGACTGCCTTCTGCGAGTGAGATGGATGACGATGGTTGATGTCTCTTGACTTGGCCCCAGATGGTGGTTGTATCTTTGAGCAGTGGCGGTAGATGATGGGGAGTGATGAATGTGAGTCGCAATCTCTGCCCAGGAAGCGTTTGCTTGAATCGCGCCCTTTGGTACTCAAGACTATGGTGCCACCTGCAAGTACAAGCCAGTATATTGACTTGTGATAACAAAATGGTGCGATCATAACAATGGCAGAACTGGATTGAATGGTAGAAGTGGTGAACAAAGGCACAAAACCACTGGCAGAGACTACGTCCTACCAGGCTGAGACTCGCTACGCGGTCACTTTCTATGTCTTCATTCCATGCCTCATCCAGAAGATCGACCCAACTTGAATACTCAATGCCAATAAAGGTCGGCCTCACAGAAATTAAATTAAACATTAATAGTTAGTGCCAGATCGGCTAGAACATAAAATTTAAATGTTATTTAACAATAATTTAAATTTATTATTTATTATTTATTAATTATTTAATATTATATTATTATTATTTAATAGTGTTTAAAAACACTTTATTCCCTCCAAAGTCGGTTTGAATTTAACCGGGGATATGACAACTTCTCCTCAACAATTACTTGAATTTGGGTTCTCGTCTTTAAAAGGGTATTCAAAGCCATTTTTTAAGGGTTCTGGAAAAAGTTATGAGGAATTTGAGAAGACTTTGGGCAGTGACTTGATTGCTTCTATTTGTTATTTTTTCTGGGTACATAGTTAATGATTGCAATTTTTTGTAATAACTATACATACTTTGATCTAAGCATATATGAATACATGCTCTCAGTGTGTGTCGTCTCCAGTTTGTTATCCAATATTCTTTTGAGCAAAATAATCAAGTATTGTAATGTTCATCAATGCACATTTGTTGCATCCATGTTATTTTCATTGTTAGTTATGTTCAAGTAACATTGTTAATTCTTTCATTGAAGATAATAAAGAATACTGCTGTCACAAAATGGATTTTGAAGTAGGATCGCATTGTTAGCCCTTTGTAGGCCGAATTATTACAAGTTGATAATTCTAGATTGACCATTGGAGTATATTGATTGTTATGAATGAATATGTATGTTGTATTGACTCTGTTACCTTGAATAGGTACTAATCAGTCCAGTTTCTCCCATAGCCTTAGTATTGATCTTACAATGATAAATCTTAAATCAACCATTTAACATTTTTGTATTTGTTTGAAATCCTCGTATCTGAAACAACTAGATTCAGATATCCTTGTCATAAAGTATACGAGAGTTAATTTGCTAGGTGTTGAGTCATAGATTTGTAGTATTTTCACTCTAAGTGTCATAAAGTGAAACACGCCTAGGTTCTGCGGAGCCTGAAGTGCAGAGGAAAACACTATTGAAGGTGTTTCTTGTTCATTGGCCTAGCTTCTAGTAGCTTTGAGCATAAAATTAGGTAATTTTTTAGGAGTTAATGGAATACAAGTTGGGGAACCAACAATATGTATGGAGTAGACCTAAGGAAAATTGTGGTAAGAAAATGGGGGATAAGAAAGGTCTAAACCCCTTGAAAGAGTAGAGTAAAATGTTAGAATCATAGTTGAAAAACTTGAACTTGACAATAACTTGGTAGGCCCAAAAATTTTAAAAACTCGGGACTCGGCAAAGACTCAACAAGCCCAAAAATTTCAAGAACTCGGGACTCGGTAGAAACTCGAAGAAAAACTCGACAATAACTTGACAATTTTATTGAACATTTTAAAATACATAAATTTTCAAAAATATTCTTCAAAAACACATATTACTAATTTTGTAGAGCATATTGTTGATTTCCATCATATATAAATCAAAATTGAAGTTTAATACATATCATAGACCAAAAACTAAGTTCAATCTCTAAATGAGTTCTAATTCCATTGGCCATGTCATATGTAGAAGTTGCCTCATCTAAAGAGATTTTTGGCAAGTTGTGCAATAATAACGTTTAAGTGAGCACATTCAAGAGTTATATTTCAAATTTTCAAGTCCTCATCACCCCCTCATTGTAATCAATTTTCTTTTTTGACAAGAGATCCTAATAACTAATGGGGATTTGGGGATGGAGATACCAATGGGGTTGAGGGGTAGTGCCCCTCATGGGGGTTTGGTGGCAACGCCTCCAATGGGGCCAAGGAGCAATGCCGCCAACAAGGTTAAGGGGCAGCATTGAAACCACACAAACCTTCATCGCTAGTTGCCATGTCCTTGCATTCCCTAAGTCACCAATCATGTGTGAAAATGAAGTAAAAATCACATTTTTTTAAATTGCAGGAAAGAAAAAAAAATTATATAGATTTCGATGAGTTATTGACAAAAAACTCACGCTTTTTTCTGTTGACTTGCGAGTTTTTCGTAGAAAAATTGCTGCAAGTTTTTCAAAAAATCACTGCGAGTTTTTCAAAAACTCATTGGCGAGTTTTTGGGCGAGTAACTCACCTAGCCATTTGGCTTGCAAGTACTTGTGAGTTTTGCAACAAAGGTTAGAACTATGATAAATGGGGACATGTAAAGAAGAAATGTATAAATAAGAAGTTTTTTGAAGATTCCTCTAATGATAAATTGTCCAATAATGAAAATGACACTTTGATTATTTGTGCTAACATTCCTAGTGATGATTGATGGCTTGTTGATTTAGGTGCCTTGTATCATGACTTCTCACAAGGAGTGGTTTTCTTCATATAGAGCATATGATGGTGGTGAGGTGTTTCTTGGTGACAATAGTTCACATTTGATTGTTATAAAAGGGAAGATAAAACTCGTATTCAATGATGGGAAAGTTAGATCTCTCATAGATGTGTTGCACATTCCAAGGGAAACACGAAATTTACTTCCATTTTCTAAAATGAATGATGTTGGAGTGCATGCCACATTTGATAAGAATTGTTGTAGGTTGGTGAGAAGGAATTTGGTAATTAATAAGGGATTTCAATGCGAGACTTTGTTTAAGCTTGATTCATGTACTTATTGTAACTTTGCTTATGTAACTAAAAACTCAGATTCATGAATGTTGTGACCCCACATGATGGGTTACATTGGTGAAAAAGGGCTTAAGACCCATGTTAATAAAAGTATGGTGGACGGTCTGTATGGTTATTCTATAGACTTTGGAGTTTGTGAGCATTGTGTGTTTGGTAAACAGGTAAAGTTTAATTTTGTTAGCAAGTGTTGTACCCCAAAATTAAAATTTTTTGTTACACTTAGATATTTTGAAGAAATGAGTAGAAGTCTTGTTAAATCAGTCAAAAAGGTCAAAATTTGGGTGTACATGTCTTGCATGAGGGGTCGAAACACAAAATTTTCAATTTCTGACGATTTGGGTCTGCTAAGAACAACTTAACCTACAAAACCCAGATCTCAGTTTTTCATCCCTAAATTTTAGGAAAATTGCTATTTTTAGAAATTTTCTAAAATTAGTAACGTTTTCTGGGTTTTTCTGGGTTTTCTTAGAAATGGATACTGGCAAAACTTTCTAAAAATAGAAAGTTGGTCCGCCAGGGTCCAAACTGATTTTGATTGGCTCAAAATACGTCCACATCAGACTGGTGCAGTCAGAATCTCGAGATGGTCAGTTTTGCCCTAGTGGGTCTATTCTGCTTTTTAGAAGCATATCTGGAGCTCCGAGGTCATCAATGGAGGTCAGCCGGCTGCCAGGCATCAGATTCAACGTTCGAAGCATTCACAGAAGATGAAATGATGAATATGCACGAAGAACGAGAAAAAAATTGAAAATTCATGAAAATTTTCTAACACTGGCAAGTTTGGGCGCCCATTGAAGAAGGGCGCCCATCTTTTTAGGGCATCAAATGTCAGAATTAGGGTTTTCGCCTCCAGTCAAACTTGTTCAGTTCTCTGCCAGCTCCGTGATGGATTCAGCGGTGCGGTTATCAGATCACTCAGTCATCCGGAATTCAGCGTCAAACAGGGGTATCCAAACTAAAGTCAACGCGAAGAATTTAAAAAAAAAATAAAAAATTTGACTAAGTCTGGTAAGTTTGGGCGCCCCAGGTGAAGAAGGGCGCCCAACTTTTTGAGGCACCTTCTCCAGCAGTCAGGGTTCAAAAGTATGCTCGATCTCTTCAGTGTTCAGCTGGCTTCGACACGCTTGTCTTCGTCAAATCATCTAACTGCCCAATCTCCAGTAAATTCAGATCGAAGACGAAGGTTCAGAATGAAGGTTTCAAACTGGAAGTCGAAAATCATGAAAAAATGGCTAAGTCTAGTAATAGTGGGCGCCCCTGGTAAAGAAGGGCGCCCGAGTTTTCAAGGGGTCTATCAGATGAATTTGCAGATAATGCTTTAACACGATCTTGTCACAAATGATCCGGCTTTCCAGTGAGACACTCAGCACGTCGATCGGAGTTTGCAGTTGCGAGATACGAAGAGCCAAACAGGGAGTACGACGAAGGCTGAGAACGAAGTTTCAGAAGTAAGCAACAGAAAGACAAAAAATAATCTAAGTTTGGTTGAAATGGGCGCCTCCAGCCAAGATGGGCGCCCAAACTTTTGAGGGGTTAAAACCCACTTTTTGGCAAAGATCGTTCCAGAAGACCCCTCTTCATATTTCGTCAGCTCCGCGATGAGCATAGTTTTCAGTCGATCCGACGCCCAGAGCTCCAGATTCGATGAGATCGTCTGTAAGAGTAGAGTTTATAAAGAAATTTAAGATCAGAAAAATGGCTAACACTGTGAAAGTTCGGAGCCCCTCGAAGGAAAAGGCTCCCATGAATTTGAAGGTCAAGATCAAGTTTTTAGCTAGAGGTGACTCCAAAATTTCTTTCTCAGAATCAGTCAAGCTCCGCTGTGAAACCTTCAGCTCGCCTGTCGGATCAATCTGCCAACGGGAAATCAGAGGTGAAGTAGCATGTCAAAATGGTGAAAAGTTGAAAATATCAAAAAATAAACTAACACTGGAGGAAGTGGGCGCCCCAGGTGAAGAAGGGCGCCCAAATTCTCATGCCTTGGAGAAATTTTTGAGATTTTCAAAAAATTTCAAAATTACCAAGTGAAGGATGGCTTCCAAGTTCAATGAAGCTGAGTTTTAGGGTTTTGGAAATAAAAGCAAAGAAAGCAAAAACCTAATCCAAAGCCCTAAAGTCTATTTAACATCATTCGTTCATGTATTTTTCATTATTTTTGTAGGTAGCATCCAGAGGAGAAAGTTGGAGCAGCAAGTTTGAAGAATTTTTGTGATTCAAGAATCCATCTTTACTGGTTTTGCATCAGATTTTTCAAATCAGCAAGCATAAACCCTTGCTTTTTCAAGCTTTTTCATCCAGAAGATCAAATTTTTCAAGCAAAAGGCCAAGGCATTCCATTTTTCAATCATCTGGGTCTTTTTGCCTTAATCTTCTGAAGGAAATTTTCAAGAACTTCATCAAGTTGCAGCAAGTGCTTTTATTTTGCATGTCAGTGAAAACCTCAGTGCATTCAAATTTCAACCATCTGGGTCCTCTCCAATCAGTCTTCTGAAGAAAACCCATATCACAGCTTTTTTCAAGAAAATTTCAAAACCTAGGGTTGGCTGCTTTTTCGATCAACCGTCAGGGTTTTGCAAATCTAATCAATTGGGTCCATTTCTAATCTTGTTCTGAACAAAACCCAGGTGCCAACTTTTTGGGGAAATTGAAGAAATTAGGGTTTGCTGCTTTTTCAGGCAAAATTCAAAATTTTCCAAAACGAGATCCGGGTTGTCTTGCAACGAATTTTTGAGCAAAACCCATATCTCAGAAAAATTTTCAAAAAATTTGTCCGTTGGAGCAAGAAAATCAGCATTCTAAAAATAGAAATTGCTCAAGACTTGTCTGAACCTAGGCGAGTTTACAGTCATTCTTCAAGTTTTCCGAAATGGAGTACACTCCCAATGTTTTCAAGACTGAATCAGCTCTCTATCACGATTACATCAAAACAGCTGAGACAGACTTGCATCATATCAAGCCGGTGTTCGATCTACATGCCTTGGAGAGAGCAGGCAACACTTCAATCAAGAACCTGGGACATTCTGGACTCCTCGCAGCAGCGTCAATTCCTATATTAGTTCAGAGTCTTGAGTTCGTAATCGCTTGCATTAAGCATTACAACCCGGCTACAAGGGAGATCCAGTCAGCAGACGGTAGATTGATTTGCAGTCTAAAGCCTGATATGATCAGAAGTGTTTTTCCATTCCCCCATGGCCTGAAAGCATTACTATCTCAAAGGGTGAATGTGAAAGGATATGGGACATGCATAAAGACAAATATAGTAAGAAGATTGCACAGAGGTGGATGAAGGAGAAACACAAAACATTGCCTAAGAACGTCGGGCTTGAGGAAGTACAAACTCAGTTCCAGAATGTTGTTCGCAGTTGCAATCCAGTTGGCGGAAGGATAGGTCATGTTTCGGTGATGTCAGCAAAGTTCGAGAAAGCGGCCAATGAGGTCGAAGATTTCCTGAGATCTATTGCAGATGCTGAAGATATCCTAGAAAAGCGGTGCTTTGCTGTTGATGGCATAGATGCACCGAACCGGGACACAATCTCTAACTTCCTAGCGGATGTGATCGAGCTTTAAAGCAGCTTTCTTCTAGAAGCTTTCTTTCCCGCTTTCTTTCTATTCTTGGAATGATCCTTATCCATTCTTTGAGAAGAGAAAGAAGATAAAATGTAATAGTTGGCGTTTCCCGCTTTTTCTGCTTTCTAGGGTTTTAGATGTTATCTTCTTTCTAGATTTAGTAATAAAGCTTGCTTGCTAAGCAAGCCCTAGATTGTGAAAGCAAGGAGATTTTAGGGTTCCCTACTCCTCTGCTTCTCTATAAATAAGAGCCTTTGCTCATTTAGTTTCTTTAACCGTGCTAGTGAGAACAAAACGCTGAGCCTATTGTGCCTTCTATTTGTTACTCAAGTATTGTTCAATTGTGTTGTGATAGCAAATTGTTGAGCCTCTTTAGCCAACAAGGAGTTAATGTGATTGCTGTTTCTATTGTGTGAAGAGCAAGATTGCAAGCCTCTTTAGCTGCAATTTCTTGTTCTAGGCATGTTAGAAGTGAGCTTGTTCTAGAGATTTGAGTAATAAAATCACGAGCCTCCTTTGCCTTGATATAAAATCTCAAGTTTCCGTTATTTATGTTTTACTTTCATGATCTTGATTTCAACTCGCATTGAAGTGTGTAGGTGTTTGTTGAGAGATGGTTCATTGAAGTATTCTGTCAGAAATCTACCTTGTTAATTTCTAGCTTCTCTCGCTCTGCATATTACTTGAGAGGTTAGGAACGTCTTTAGTTTAAGTTAGTCGTAGTTGAAGGTCTTAAAACAGAAAATCTCAGCTGCGGCGTTTGTGTTTAATAAACCTTTTGCTCTAAGCTGATCAAAAAGATAGGCAACTTAGTTCTAGTTTACTTTCTTTCAAACACCATCAGCAAGAGGGAGCTTCCCCTCCTAATTTGAAGAGTAGTTTATCTGTGCATAGCTGTCCGTTTCAAATACGCATACCAGAGGTGCAAATTTAAACGCGAACAACAAGCACTAGAGAAAAATGATTAATGGAAGTAATTCATGGTGATGTACTTGGTCTTGTGGATGTTGCTTCTATTTGAAAATCCTATTATTATATTTCCTTAATTGATGGCTACTCATGTAATTCTCGGATTTATTTTCTAAGAAATAAATGTGAAGTTTTTAACAGGTTTAAGGATTTTAAACTTCTTGAAAATCGGATGAATTGGAAAATAAAAGTGTTAAGGTTAGATAATGCAAGGGAATATTGTTCTAGAGAACTTTATGACTTTTGTAGATATGTAGGTATTGTAAGGCAGAAAACAACTTTGTACATCACAACAAAATGGCACCACAGAGAGGATGAACATGACATTAATGGACACAGATAGAAGAAGTGTGTTAATTAGTGCTTAGTTCGATCAATATTTTTGAGATGAGGTTGTCAGTATTTTTTGTTATTTGATTAACATATCACCATGTTTTGCTTCGGTTGATAAAACACTAGATGAAGTGTGGACAGGTAAGAAATCCTTTGATTCACACATTAGAGTATTTGCTGTGAGGCTTTCATTCATGTGCCTAAAGAAAAATAGCCTAAGTTGGATCTCAAAGCTAGCAATGGTGATAATGTTAAGGTTTATAAGCTTTGTAATCTCTTAACCTTGAAAATGGTATACTAAAGAGATGCAATTTTCAGCGAACTTAAGAATTAATTCTGATCAGGTACAACCAAAAGAAAAGGAAAAGGAAATTGTGCATTTTGAAGCCAAAATTGAGAAGCAAGAAGACGCATAGGTGGAAGAACAATGAGTTGGACAAGGTGTAGAGGAAGAAGAAAGTTCAGATATAAAGAGTTCAGAGGAAGAATAGGAAGAACCTCTTACTACACCCTTGCATAGATGCACTAAGACAATGGAAAATAGTTGACAAGTATAGCTTGCTACATTTTTGTTGTGTATTTGTTTTCTCTTGGATTAATGATGGATTGAGACCTATCAAGGGAGCACTTTCCTCAAAGGAGCATAAATCTTGGATGGACACCATGTAGGATAAGATGACAGCCTTGGACAGATGTGAGACTTGGGATCTAGTTGAGTTGCTTGAGGGAAGGAAACCCATTGGTGCTTAAGGAGAAAATCAAAACAAATGGAAAGTTGGAAAGATACCAGGCAAGACTAGTGAGGAAAGGTTACTCTCAAGTTGAGGGAGTTGATTTTGGAGAAAGCTCTTCTCCTATTGCAAAACTAACTTCTATGACATTCTTACTTTTTATGATTGCTACTTATGATTTAGAAATAGAGAAAATGGATTTTAAAATTGCTTTCTTGCATGGGGATCTTGAGGAAGAAATTTATATGAAATAGTTTGATGGTTTTGTGGTAGAAGGAAAAGTTGGTTTGTAAGTTGAAATGGTCATTGTATGGTCTAAAGCAGACACCATGGATGTCATATCGTAAGTTCGACACTTTTGCATTATCTTGTGTTTGTTAGAAGTGATTGTGATCTTTGTGCTTATTTCAAACAAATTAATGATCAATAATTAATCATTGTCTTGTACGTTGATGATATGTTTATTGGAAATAGTAAGGAAATAATTCAAGAGCTCAAAAATCAGTTGTCTTGTGCATTTGGCATGGATTTAGGGGCTGCAAAGTACATATTGAGTATGAAGATTGGTAGGGATTGGTTTGGCATAAAGCTTTGGCTTAATCTGAGTAAGTTTGTTCAAACTATTTTGCAAAGGTTTGCGATACATGAATGTAAGCTAGTTAATATTCCCTTACTTGTTGATATGAAGTTATCATTGGGTTAGTGTCCAATGTTAGATAATGTTTTGGGGGGGTATTTTTAATATTCTTTATGCTAGTGTTGTAGGAAGCTTAATGTATGTTATGGACTGTACAAGATAAAACATTGTCCAAGTTCTTAGTAGGTTTATGTCTAACCATGGTAGAAAGCATTGGACTTATGTGAAAAGGGGTTTTAGATATATTCCAAGGACTTTTGATTATTGAATTTGTTATGACGAGGTTGATGATGTGGGTAAGATGCTTGATATAAAGGGCTTTATTGATTTGGATTGGGTTGGTGATTTGGATGGGAGGAGGTCCATTAGTGGTTATGCATTCTATATTTGGAGGAGCTTTCGATTGGATGAGTAAGTGAAAACCTACAGTTGTTTTGTACACCACAAAAGTAGAGTACATGGTTGTTACACATGCTTGTAGAAAAGCAGTGTAGTTATAGAGATTATGCTTAGGTATTGGCTTTAAGTGTAAATAGGCTATGATCAAATGTGACAATTAGAGTGCCATTTGTTTGCTGAAGATCTTGATGTACCATGTTCGTACAAAGCATATTGATGTTTAGTATTACTTTGTTTGTGAGATGGTTGAAGGCGGGAGAATCATGATACGGAAGGTTGACACTTTAGTTAATTTTGTAGATTTTCTTTGAAAGGTTCCCAACCCAAATCTGATCCAATTTTTCTAAGTTTGATTTCTGATTTGACTTTCACCAACGAATAGGGAATTTGTTTTTATGTTTGTTTTTGTTGTTTTATGAGTTTTTGTGATTTTTGGTGGTTTTCTAATTTTATGAGGTTTTGTGCTTGATAATTGCGAAAAAGAAATAGATACTAAAGGAACATAAATGACTGAAATAAAATTATGAATTCTGATTTTCCTAGGACATCAAATGTAATTTTCAGAATGAATGAAATTGGACCACCGATTACATAGAATTTGCATACTCGGAAGCCAATGCTCAATCTATTGAATATTTAATTGCTAGAACCAAAGCTTATACAATAAAGATCTGATATAAAGTCTGATTTGCTCCTTAGTGGTCTGAAAACCCTAATTTCCAGCTAGGGTTTGACTGAAAATGACACCCAAATAGTACAACCAGCTGGTGAATCCACTGAAATGATGATATATGCTAATAAGAAGCCCCAACCTGCAATTATATTTTGATAACTCACTGCTGTAATCAATTCTGAATGCAAATTAACCTGTGATGAAGACCAATGATGCTTAAATGGAAACCCTAGGTAGATTTCCCTGTTTTGTGAACTAGGTTTTCGTCCAATTCACTATCCTCCAAGGGATTTCGTCCTCAAACGACCTGTATGTTGCTGAGACCCTCTTCCAGAGCTCAAACCTGCAATTTGCTTTTGTCAAAATGAGAATAGAATGCCCAAAAATGAGCCCACATATTACTTTATAACCTCCCATGAGCTTTTTTTAATAAAAGTCAATAAAATAATCCTCCCAAAAGGCTATGCCCATCTTAAGGGTCTTTCCTCATTAAAAAAAGGGGCCACTTTTTAAAAACAACTTTGAATTACTAGGATGGGGGCACTTTTCACTATTCCCTTTATAATTTTCTGTTACTATTCACTTTTTACTATTCCATTAAAGCAAACTTTAATATTTCCAATTTATCGTTGGATTCATCAACTGAACTCCAAACTGAAAGACTCGTAAAGCTCCCAGCGAAGCTCCACAGCCCTTGGTTGGGTCCCCTAACCATTCTGCTGACCTACGAGAACCCTAATAGTAGGTCAACCTCCGCTATAGTTTGAGCTGCCTAAGGAAGGGACATTACAGTCCTCCCTTCTCGAGATTGCTTGCCCTCAAGCAATTGCATGCCAAACCGTTGCTCCACTCTAATATACATGCTATATAACCATAACTTCTGAAGCAACTCACCACGATCACTGAATACTAATGCACCATCCATGTCAATACCTAGATCTCAAATCGTCCTACCCATTTGGCTATAGATATCCATCATAATACAAGCATCACATACCATCCATCTGTATGAGTAGACCATTAAAAGGACATGAAAATCAACTCCCACATGCACATGGAACAACAGCTCCCCAAAGGCTGCCGTAACTCCGGTTTGAAGTTAGAACGAAGTCATAGGTGTTAGCATATATGTCCAAGTAATCCATGTCATACTCCCTGTTGACCTCATGGATATGCTCCCAAGTAGTACAACTACTATCCCATAATAAGTTAATGGGTATGAAGTCACCAATCAACAAATAGAAAGCTGCCATTTGATAATAAATCAGTGACATAACTAAAGAAGAGTTATGGATGCCTTCAACACCCCTCCAAGGCAACCTTCGCGTGGCTGGTCCACTGTGAGTGTTATTAGCAAGACCATCAACTGAAAATTCTGAAGTCCCCATTATATCATCCAAATGACATGTCTCATTAGCTTCCCAAATGATTAGGGTTGGAAGTGGCTCAAAGAAGTCTTCAATACTAAGTGTCACAAGGCTGCAAGGTTCCTCATGGCATGATTCTTCAATCTTTTCCTCAACCTTTTCAACTCCTACATCATTTATCTTGTCATCTTGTACCCACGGAGTAGCTGCTATACAAGAATAATTTTCTGAATTATGCAAAGAGTGATTGTGCCTACTCAAAAATAGACAAGGATCCGCAATCTTCCTTCCTCGTTTCCTCACCAATTGGATAGCCATGCCTCTAACTCTACCCATCTGTAAGTGGTCTGTTCTTATTAGCTCTAAAACCTCTTTGAAAGTGTGCACATGGGGATAAGAAACATCATGCTTTATTCCTTTTTGTCTTTCCTCACTTTGGCTTATCCAAATGATATCTTTTTTGTAGTTGCCATCCATCTCGCTGTCATGGAACAAAATAGCAATATGCAATTTGTATTTTTGATTTGTGCTAGTCCAAATGTACGAAGGTAGGATACTATCACTAGTTCCGCTTTCAGCCGCTACATCAGGATATCCAACATCATAAATTGTTCTCATCATTGCTGTACCAAGATTGAAGTCACACATTTCAATATCCAGCCATGAAGAGGTGTGAACAAACCATAAAGAATAGTCTAGCAAACAACCCACACACCCCCTTATGGAATTCTCATCAATATAAAATGGTGTCAACTCAATGGTTTGACCCAACCTAGCAAAAGGAACAAATGTAAGATAAACTATCAAATCATCCATGTACCCCCATAAGAAGGCACAATCAAAATCATGAGTAGGCTGGTTCAGTTCACCAAATGGAACTAATACCTCCTGCAAAATTGAGTTACCTTCATCTTCATAATCATACTTATGCACAACATCAATGGCTGGCCCAAGGTGAGCGCACAAAGCTGCTTGCCACATTCTTTTAACCAACTCTAGACGCTGTTTTGCTTGGCCAACAACTGACTTAGCTTTCCTTGCGCTCTCTAGCCAAATGTTACACTTCTCTTGTGTCTCTGCCATACCTTCAAAAGTCTGATTTACCAAATCAGATTGTGTAGCACCTTGTTTTTTGACAAAATTACCATATCCAACACTCCAATTTTGTATGCCATCATTAGTAGACCACAAATAACTGTCCTCCAAAGGTGTTAGCATGCCTATCTCATGAGAGAGCAGAACCATAGGACTGCTGTCCTTAAACAGGTCAGGTATAATGTCATGCCAGTCCATAAACTTGTCATCCATTTCAACATTCAAATGCTTACCATCAAGTGTCGGTTCAGTACAATTCTTTTCACATGCATAATGTATGCCTTCATGAAGCCAATCATGACCCAAAGCTATCATTGATTTGGCTGCTATTTGATGAGGCAAAGTATATTTGAGAGCTTTCATAATAATGTGTTTCCCATCATGTATGAAACTCAACTCCATTTCTTGTAAATCTTGGATGACCCTTTGAAAAGAATGTAGCCATTGCATACCAAGTACAACTTCATTGTCCTTCAAATCAAGTACATAAAAGTCATCACAAAGAGTATACTCACCAAAGATAACGCTAAGCTTACTCACTTTCTTCTTGCAAAGAATAGTAAGTCCACCTGATATAGTCACATCGAAGCCCTCAAAATCTTCATGAATGAATTGATCAGCAACAACTGCAATTTCAAAACTAGAAGACCTTTGCTTATTATCATCCATGGGGTGGTGAGTGTCACGAACTTGTTGAAGATGTAGCTTGGTTTGTTGTGCTATCAACTCAGCTCTCGTTGCCTTGTCAAGCCATCCCTCAAACATTTCTTGAGATTATTTCATCTCAATTGCTCCAAATTGTCTAAAATCAGTCCCATAATGAGATGCATCATATAAATTTCCATGACCAATGCATGCATTTGGTGTACCAATCAAAGTAGAATCAATATCACTCGTTTCCCAATGATTAGCAGCTGCAATATCATGAGAAAGTGAGGATATACCACTGCAGTTTAAAATCGGAAAATTTTCATTACCTAGGAAATCTTTAATGCAAGAGCACACTTGCATACACTCAGTAGCCCACTCTTGTAGCATATCAATTCTTGAAGCTATGACATCCTTATACTCAATCAAAGTATTGACATCATAAGGGTGAGGCACCAACCTACAAATTGATTCACGTTCTTTTCCCACTGCTGTTATATATTCAAATTGTAGGCAAGTAGAAGTTCCCACCATCACCTCATGCTTATCTATCTTTTCATGAATGTCTACCATGCTACATTTCTTTTCACAACCATCTAGCTTGGATTCATGCTTGTGTGATGTCAAAATATGGTTGTCCCATTTTCTAATCCACACCATGACCTCCATAACTGATATGTTTTCCTTGACTGACAAACTCCAAGGTGTAGTATGCAAGACAAACCAACAATTATCAAATTGCAAGATCTTCTTAGTAAGAAACCTCCAAGTCTTCCTAATCAACTCTCCAAAACAATATGATTCATATGATCTTAGCAATTGTCCTTCCATTGTAGATGATGCATGACTAACTATACTGAAACCAATAATGTTATATTCCACACAAATGGACATAACACTTGTGGCCGATCCATCAAGTGTGTGACCACTATCATCATTTTTTTGAGCCTTCAAGGGGCTCTCCAAAAGAGGAAGGTCATGAACTTCATGATGCAAACTAGACCAAACTGGATTTTCTAAATTATTCCTCCTTCCTTCTTCACCTAACTCAACATGCTCTTCTTGTGGGCTTACCACAAGAAGCTCTTCCCTTGTATACTTAACATCCTCCCATTCTTCTTTTGAAATAAATAGGGATCTAATGTGTGATTCACTTTGTCTTCTTGCATTATCTATCAGATTGCATCTTTCCTTAACCTCTTGTAAGTGTTGTCTTGCTTGGGCAGCAAGCATCTTGGCCTTGTTAGCTCTTATAGACCACCCATCACATAACTGTTGTGTCCTTTTAACAACTTCCACCGTATGGTGAACACAATCAAGACCTTTGTGGCTTGAATCCACAATATATATCTCATGTGTAACACTCTCAACCTGAGTACCAGCATAAGAAGACTCAAAAACATTATTACTTTCATGTGTAGGTAATTTTTGACATTATTGGAATCAACTATCACACTAGAAGATGCTTTATGATCACCCAAAGAGTCCATACCATTGCTATCCAAAGCACTGACATGAACTATGCTAGCCTCTAATGTAGGAGCCTCTTGTGAAACCTCTTGCAAGGGTGATGTAGACAAATCGTTACCCAAGGCTGTCCTAATGCCTTCTTGATTCAAATCAGCATGTCTATCAAATTCATTATATAAATTTTTGCAAACCTCATTGGAACTTGAAGACACCCAATCATTCTCATGAAGAGTTGTATCAACCATATGTGAAGATTCTCTAAACAATTCATAAGCTATAGTGTGATATTCCTTCCTTGCATGCTCAGTCTTGTGGCAAAGATTTGGGTGCATGTCCATGTAGTTCTTGAAAGGAAAATTCTCCTTACCATGTTGAGGAAGAATGATATACTCCTCAAATATGCTAATCACCACCGCTTCTTTGTCTTATGGTGTTGGTTTTTGCTAGTAGAAAATGAGGATGATCCTTTAGAGAGTCCCAACTTTGAAAGTGAATCATTTAAACGCTGCAATTTTCGTATGGTCTTGTATTGTGTTTGCTCAATTTCTTTCCATGCCTATTTATTGCCAAACAACTTTGCCATGATGACCTTTTTTTGCTGTCCCAATTGAAAACCAAATCCAAACTGATTGGTGCACAACTGATTTCACACCAATTGAATGCAATCATTACCCAACAGGCTGGCAGGAATATGGCTCTGATACCACTCAAAGGTTCCCAACCCAAATCTGATCCAAATTTTCTGAATTTGATTTCTGATTTGACTTTGACCAGCGAATAGGGAATTTGTTTTTGTTGTTTTATGAGTTTTTGTGATTTTTGGTGGTTTTCTAATTTTATGAAGTTTTGTGCTTGATAATTGCGAAAAAGAAATAGATGCTAAAGGAACATAAATGACTGAAATAAAATTATGAATTCTGATTTTCCTAGGGCAGCAAATGTAATTTTCAGAATTAATGAAATTGAACCACCGATTACATGGAATTTGCATACCCGGAAGCCAACGCTCAATCTATTGAATATTTAATTGCTGGAACCAAAGCTTATACAATAAAGATCTGATATAAAGTTTGATATGATCCTTAGTGGTCTGAAAACCCTAATTTCCAGCTAGGGTTTGACTGAAAATGACACCCAAATAGTATGGTCAGCTGGTGAATGCATTGAAATGATGATATCTATTGATAAGAAGCCCCAATCTGCAATTATATTCTGATAACTCACTGCTGCAATCAATTCTGAATGCAAATTAACCTGTGATGAAGACCAATGATGCCCAAATGGAAACTCTAGGTAGATTTCCCTGTTTTGTGAACTGGGCTTTTGTCCAATTCACTATCCGCCAAAGGATTTCGTCCTCAGAAGACCTGTATGCTACTGAAACCCTCTTCCAGAGCTCAAACTTGCAATTTGCTTTTGTCAAAATGAGAATAGAATGCCCAAAAATGAGCCCACATATTGCTTTATAACCTCCCATGAACTTTTTTTAATAAAAGTCAATAAAATAATCCTCCCAAAAGGCTATGCCCATCTTGAGGGTCTTTCCTCATCAAAAGAAAGGGCCACTTTTTAAAAACAACTTTGAGTTACTAGGATGGGGGCACTTTTCACTATTCCCTTTATAATTTTCTGTTACTATTCACTTTTTACTATTTCATTGAAGCAAACTCTAATATTTCCAATTTATCGTTGGATTCATCAACTGAACTCCAAACTGAAAGGCTCGTAAAGTTCCCAGCTAAGCTCTACAACCCTTGGTTGGATCCCCAAACCATTCTGCTGACCAACGGGAACCCTAATAGTGGGTCAACCTCCGTTATAGTCTAAGCTACCTAAGGAAGGGACATTACATTCTCACTAAGCTAGTGAGTACAAAGAAGTTCGGTTGGTGTAGAGAGGACATGGTTCATGGGATTTGCCTCTTCTAGAGCTTGATTTACTTTTTAGTTTCCTATTATGTCTTGCAACATAAATGTTAAGTGGGAGAATATTAGAACTAGGTGTGCTGCTCACCTTGCAAGTCCTAAGTTTTTTAATTGTAATTAATTATGTAGATGATAAATAATATCTAGTCTCCAAACATCATGGAATGGGGCCAAGTCAAACACCCATGTTAGGGAGGGGATTTATTTATTGCTTATTTATTCTTTGAGATACTTGAGATATTGTGTAAAAAAACATGAAATAGGGAGGTTAAAAAAAACTGGTCAAAATTGTGAGTTGTAAGATCTTGCATATTTGGTGTTATGATGAGGCAATCCATGCCCTCATGGAGAGCCTAGGATTATGATCTTGATCAATTTGATCATTATGATAGAATCTATGCAATCTATGATGTGCAAGGAGTGTATAAGAGGAGTTTTATATTATTTCAAGATGCTTGACCATGACCATGGCTGAATTTTTAGGGTACCACTCGAGGGTTTCTTGGTTAATATTTTCCTATATATTGGAGGCATGGGATAGTGGATTGTATGGGTCTTTTAGGTACTCTTATGCTGCTGGACTACTGACAAAGGGGGTAAGTGGATTATATTATTGTGCTACATTATTTGGAACAATACAAGCTTGGGTCTCTTTGGAGTGGAGTGTTTTTGTGCAAAGATTTCTCCACATGTATCTGGTGTTTATGGTTTACATTTTATGAGTTTGCTGATTTGTTATATAGCTTCTCCATTGTTTCAATGATTAAAAAATTATTTGCTTAATCACATCATCATTGGATTAAATCTCTATTGTTTATTATTTCCATTGTGTTGTTACCCTATTATTTCAACAAGTTGTATAATTGGCCTATCCGATGCATGAGTGTCCTAGTGTTTTGTAACTGCCAATTTGCATTAGCTAGCAGTTTCACAATGTGTGGCTGTACAAGCAGATAAAGGGGTAGGTTTCTAAGAGGAAACACTTCATTTGCTATTGCTGCTTTGTTTGCATTTATAGATTGTTCCATATGCACCCAGCAAGCTTTTGTTCATTTCTAGATGTCCTGCTCTTGTGAGCTTTTGTGAGATAGATACATAAAATTGAATTTCTTGGAGGCTGCAACCTGAGGATAACTCAACACTCTTGCAGCAACCTTAGTTTGCCATAGAGTGTGTGGTTGGATAGTGTTTTTTTTAGTTTCTTTGGTTCTTAGTTTCATTCTACTTTAGTGTTAGTTTGTATGTGATGCTTTGTCTTCTTTATTTTGTTTTTCTAGCTGTTTTCAGAGTTTCTCATACTGATTTTTAGGAGGTTTGTGTAAGAATTTTCCATACTTTTCACCTGACACTTACTTTCTATTCTCATATTTAGTTGTTCTTACAGTCCTTTCACAGTTTGTATAGCTGGTTCATTTCATTTCAATCCACTTCATTTAAGGGTTTTGTGTGTTTCCGAAGGTTATTGGAGGTTTGGGCTTCACTTCTCTACTGATTGCTGTAGACTCCTCTAAATACCTTATATTATACTTGGTGTATGTTTAGGTAGCCTGGTTGCTCTTCTTTGTTTTCTTTTGGGTGTTTGGTAGAATTCATTTGTATTGCTTGGCTTTTATTTTGTCTTCTTAATTCATAGTTTGCTGTTTTTAACCATTTTGTGTCTATTGCAGGTCTACTTAAGTCTCCCTCTTATTCTAGATTTTCTGTTATTGTTTCATACAAGTACCTTCTTCTGTCATATACACAAAACATTGCCATGTTTCTCATAGCTGTTTCTTTGTTGGTTTCATACAAGTACCTTCTTCTGTCACATACACAAAACATTGCCATGTTTCTCATAGCTGTTTCTTTGCTGGTTTTACATTTATTCACCCACCCATACACTACTTTCTTCTTGTCATCTGCATCATTAGTTGTTATTCACAGCTGTTCCATTCATTACAACTTTATAAGTGTGCATGTCAGCTGTTGTCTCACTGTTTTTGACTGTTTACAGTGTTACATGATATTTTTGAGTGTTTACAGTATGTTACACTTTGTTTTGGTTTGATTTAGAGAGTGTCAAAGCATGTGGCAACTGTTTGTGCATCATTCTTGCATCTTGTGGACAATGTCTAGCTTTATCTGTCAGTTCATATGGCAGTGCAATTAATTTGTTACTCTACTTCATTAGACTTGGATTAAGCCTTAAGGAATAAGAACTGCTTGCAGGATAAAGAACAAAATCTTAGTTTAATTGCACGAGTTTGCTTGTTTCCTATTATGCAATTTTGTTGTAGTAAGAGTTTGTCTAGTTGTGTGTGAATTAGTCTGGCATTAGTTTTTTGCAGTTTTCTTTTACTTGCAAGTATTTTAGAATCAAGAGGCATCAAGCTAGTCCAAACATGCACTACTTTATTCATATCTATTTTTAGTCCAATCCTGCTCAAGTAGTTCATTTAGAAGGTTGGTCTTTAGCTTGCCTCTTAAAGTTGGGAGGATCCTGGGGTTGTGCATTGAAAACTTACTACCTTGAATCATAACAGTGTTGATCAGTAGCCACATCAGCTGGTTCCTATATCTTTGCATTACCCTCATCTATTGGGTCCTCAATATTAGGCCCTTAAATTTATTGTGAAGCTCTTTAGGACTGTTGGCAACAACCATCCCAAGACCAAAGACAATGCTTACTATGACAGAGTCAACAACAAGCCAAATAGTACTATCAATGAAACTTGTGGAACCCATATTTCCTTTTTTTTTCAGGCTGTCCTGGCCTGACCCAAGGAAGACAAATGTGAGGCAAACATGTGGTTTTCCTTGCATAAGCTTCTCAGGTGTTGATGAAGGGTCACAAGCTTTTTAAAACCACACCCTCTTCAAAAGCTAGAGCAGTTGTCTTTAGAGCTATGAAGAAGCTGTGAAGGTGAAATTTTAAATCAACATGCATTTGGGTTTTCTAGTTTTGGAAGAATTGCCACACTAGCACTTGCTTGGGAGGTCAAAACTCTTCAGGTTGATTCATCAAGGCTTTGGATGAAAGGCGGTCAATGTCAAATTCTGTCTTCTCCTGGTGCAGGATAACCATTGACAGCTGCTATCTGAAGTCTCCACTTTGGTCCTGGAGAAGGTTAGGTCAGTTTTGACAAGTCTTAATCAAGGGCTGATTCTTCAAAAATTGGAAGGAAGGGAGAGAGCCCTCTTTAGAAGATCACATGGACATGGATGAGAAAAGAACAGAGCTTGCCAAAGAACTCTATTTCTCAGTTACTTATAATAATTTTGGGGATTTTTGTTCATAATTATTATGAAGTATTTCGTAAATGATAACACATTGGCTTACTGGAACTGATTATCATGAATAAATCGTAAGGAATGATGCTAGATATAGTTATTTTCTACACTGTTTTATGAAGTTGAAGGGCCACCAAATATACTTTATTTATATAGAATATATCATTGTTTAAATTTTTCTGTCTGCAAATTGGTTCAATTATTTTTCCTGATAAGTTTCCCCTTCATCAAGCTTGACCATTTGCTAGTCAGTCTAAATTGCTGATGGTGATTACGTTTTGTCAATGCTTCTAAATTTCTAATAGTAAAAATGTCAAAGCTTTAAAGTTAGACGGTGCTTCAGAACTGAATGTTCACAACTATGTGTTTCTTGTGCCGATATAATAAGTCTGTTCCAGTCATAGTAATGAGACGCGGACGCGGCTCAGACTCGGCGAGGGCGACTCGGCGTGGGACTCGGCAACTCCGGACGCGGACGCGGCGCAGACGCGGCAAAATGAAAAAAAGTTGAAAAACCCTAGAAATTTAGAGATTTTTAAGGATTTAAAACTTGTTTCAAGCACCCTTTATTGAATACAACACAATATAAAAGCAAATTTGATCACATGCATAAGTATACAACGATTACATAAGTATAAGGTACACATTGTAGTTGCGTTGCTGAAGGAAATAACATACTTAGATATATAAAATTAGTCAAATGTATACAAAACTCATGGAATATGAAATCCATGACATCAAATGTTCCATACAAATATGAAATCTGAAATATGACATCAAATCAAAATGTTCTATGACTCTATGCCCTATGGCATAGTGGAGCCAGCATCCTTCCTACGAAGGCGTCTAAAGGGCCTGGATGATGTTGCAGCTGCAGCCATAGTCTCTGCCTGTGTCTGACTCTCCATGCCACTCTCACCAACAGCATCTATGCCTCCTCGTGCTCTAGCCTCCTCCTCAGCCATGGCTACAACCTCGGCCTCTCTCTCTGCCTGGTCCACCCAATCAAGGTCCTCGTCACTAAAGACTGCATCTGTAGCCTCAGTGGTCCACTCAGACTGTGGATCAACCTCCTCTAGATTGATCGGGGTTTTGTCATGGTCAAAAAGCTTCCTGTATCTGAGCCGAAGATTGTAATGAACATATACCAAGTCGTTCATCCTCTCCACTGTCAATCTATTGCGCTTCTTGGAGTGTATGTGCTCAAACATACTCCAATTGCGCTCACAACCAGATGAACTGCATGGCTGGCTCAATATACGAATGGCAATATTTTGCAGGTTCGGTGTATCAGAACCAAACATATTCCACCAGCTATCTGAGATGAGAAAAAGAAACAAAATCAATCTCATTTCAAGATTCAAGTTCAAGTTCAACATTTAATAATAAATTATAATATAAAGAGATGAAAATTATGCCCTTAAATATATTTTTACCTGGTAGTAATGTTGTCCTATTATCTTTGCACATTTGACGTGCAAAGAAGGCTCCTTGCGCCTTACTGAAAGCATCTATCTCCTGCACCACCTGTGTAGTAACAGCAAGCAACATCCGCTCCAATGTAGTGTAGAGCCCACTAAGAATTTCTCTATCTGCACGGAGATCACGGTGGAAGTGGAAGGCTGGATTCAGGAAACATGCGGCTGCATGGATGGGCCTATGAAGTTGGTTTTTCCATCTCCTATCAATGATATCCCAAATGGGACGATACTTCTCCTCAACTCTACCATAGACTGATCTGATGGCCTCTTTGGCCCTATCCATGCCCTCATATATGTAGCCCATTGCGGGCTTCTCCCCATCTGCAACTCGTAGGAGAACTAGCAAGGGCTCAATAAACTGCAAAGTGCAAACATGTTGCACAAATAAGTGTGAATGAAAATAAACAAATAAAAGTAAGATATGATTAAAAATTAGAACATAATAAAGAATTAAATTTTACCTTCACAATCTCGTCCATTGGTGTCCAAAACCCTTGCTCATCAAAAATGCAATCAGCCACAGCAATGCAGTGCTTGTAGAAAGGGATGAGGAAGACCACTCCTCACTAGTAAACATGCGCCTCAAAGCTGCCCTTGACCGAATCAAGGATTGCATCGTGATAAAATTTGTTGCAAACCTGGTGATGCCAGGACGAGACAACTCCCTCAACCCTGTGTATTGCCTCATAAGGTTAAGCACCCATGTGTGGTTGTATACAAATTTGCAAACGTTTTTTGCTGCTTCCACACATGTTTTGATCCATGGGAGCTTCCCAAGATCCTCCAACATGAGGTCAATGCAATGGGCGGCACATGGAGTCCAAAATATAGTAGGGTGCCTCTCCATCAATAATCTACCAGCAGCAACATAATTTGCTGCATTGTCTGTCACCACTTGCACTACATTTTCTTCCCCCACATCAGCTATCACGTCCTCTATAGCCTCACACAGGTATGTGGCATTTTTGATTTGGCCAGAAGCATCAATGGACTTAATGAAGACGGTGTCACCTGAAAAAAAAAGCAAAACCAATTATTCAATAAATTAAAAAACATAAATCAGCCATATTAAATTATGTGATTCACTAAATAAAATTCAAATTCCAATGCATTGAAGGAAGTACAATTACCTCCGGAGGAAACTAGGAAATTAAGCAACGTCCTATTTCTCCTATCAGTCCAACCATCAGTCATGATGGTGCAACCAATCATGCTCCACTGCTTGCGTTGCTCCTCTAATTGTGCTTTCACATCTGCCACCTTTTGAGTTAAAAGTGGGCCCTTTAATTCATCTTCACTAGGGGCTTTGAACCCCGCCCCACATATGGTTATCGCATCAACCATGTTTTGCCAGAAAGGTGACCTATAACATGTCATAAATAAATTGATAAGTTACATAAGTATTGTAAAATTTGAATTCGATAATGAGATAAAGAGATACATCTAGATTCTAAAATTTAAATATAAATTTTAAAACAATTAAACGAAAAAAAATTACCTGGCTACATGGAAGGGAATGGTGCAGTAGTACCAAAAGTCTGCAATTGCCTTTTTGGCTGCATCATGTGCGTCCTTGTTCCAACCCATGCTCTCAAGCGACGGTTGGGAACCAGGGGTAGTGCGTGGTACAAAATATGAGTCCACCCTAGATTTACGAACTCTAGGGCCAATGCTAACACTGCCACTACCACTAGCAGTAGCAGCGCCACCAGCACTAGGAGTACGCATAGGCATTGCTGATGCAGAAACAGAAGCACTACCACAAGCACTAGCACTAGGACGGTATGGAGGCATGGAAGAAGCATCTCCAACAGCACCAAGTCCCTGTCCAACTCCAACACTCAACAACTCCTGCTTCTGTTTCTTTTTCAATTCTTTTTGCATTTCAAAAGTTTCTAATTGCACTTGTACTTCACGAACAACCTCAGGAGGTGCTATAGGGCAACCCACTGCATCATGGGCGGGTATGCGTGCAAGATGATATTTTAATCGATTTATGCCTCCATGATATATTGTTTTGCAATAGAAACATTTGGCGTCTCCTTTTTTCATTCCGGGAAAGATTTCAGCATGTTTCCAAGCAGGGTCTTTTCTGATTGGGGTATGAGACATTGTGAAAATAATAATATGGTATGATTTGCAAATGAATGTGGCTGCACAAAATAGGGTTTCTAAAATTATTTAAGTTGCAAGTAGGGTTTGTAAAAAAAATATGCAAACTCAAAAGAATAGTGATTTTACAAATTACAATGAAATATTTGTTAAAAAAACACAAAAAAATCAATTAAAATCGAACTTACCTCTTTTAGATTTAGCTTGGAATGCAATAGAAACTCCTCCAAATCACTGGTAATGAGCTTTCAATGCACCTCCTTGCTGGTATGAAGCTCCCCAAATGATATATGCCCTTGGATTTGTCTTCAACAAGTTGCTGGTTGCCCTCTCTTCTCCTCCTATTTTTCTTCACAACTCTCTCTTCTCCTCCTATTTTGCCAAATGAATGAAATGAGTGCCCTTTTAGGGCGAAATAGAAGATATAAATCAAAAAACAGATTAAAAAAATGTTGTGTTTTAATTGTTTTTTGGCCTTTTTGGCCGCTGCTGCCGCGGCCGCGTCCCACAGTCGGGACTCGCCGCGTCCGGCGCACCTGGCGAGTCTGGACCTGGATGCGGCAGCGCCCGCGTCCGCGCACCCAGGACGCGGCCAAGGCCGCTCGGCGCGGGACTCGCCGCGTCCGGAGGACTTGCGGCGAGTCTCGGAGCTATGGTTCCAGTAATACAATGGTTGTTTGCAATGCAGACCTTACTGTTAAGTAATAGTTTGGAGTTATAATTGGTAATGTAACCTTGAAAGAAACAACTCAGGCTTCTTAGACATTGGATGCAATATAATTGTCTTGTTTTCTTCTGACCAAATTTTGGTATTGTAAAGAAACTAAATTGATATCGATGAATTTAGTTAGTTCTGTCTCTGCTTAATATTTGAATTCTAGGATATATATTTATGAAATTCTTGAATAAATTTGTTTCCATCATGTTGAGTTGTGTGCATATGGGTTGTTACTAAATTGTTCAGTACTGCTAAAAGATGTAAATAATTCTGAAGTGCTTTTATTTGATCAAATCCCTTTATCAATTTGCATAAACAGAAAAGATAGTAAGTTAACTTTTGTTAATAATCAAGTAACAGAGATTGCTAGAATGTTGTATCTCACATTTCTCTCCCATGGAAACCATCTTCACTTAAAGACAGAATAGACAAAGGATAGCACATTCTATAATCCAGAAAGCTTAACCTGTGAATTATAAGATTGCTTTTCCCTTGCTTTTGTGAATGAGTGCTGTAATATTTTGCTTCTTCTGGGTTGATGCGCAGTTCTTTTTGGTATAGGACTGTCTTTAACCAGACATCCATTACCTTATCAAGGTTTGATTGTCTTGTATATATGGCCTTTTTTGATTGCATGTTGTTCAACTGCATTTTTTAATGCTTTCTGAATCTTTTAAATTTCAGTATTTATTATTTCTTTATTTTTTGATTCGGAAGTTGTAAGGATCTGGATGAATAAATTGATTTTTAACTTTAGTAATTGCTTTCATGATAATAGACTGAAATAAACTGGAATTTCAGGTTCCTGTTGTCAACCTTCCAGTAAGGCAGTCTATGAATCGGCGAATGCGTAGGCGTAATATAGCAAGTACTTCATCATCAGCTTTAAATTCAGAAGGTTTATCAAATTTAGCCATTCCTAATTTTTCACATTATGTGCATTTTTGTTTGAGAATATTAATTTGATAATGGACTAAAATAGAGAATGAATGTCCTTAGTGTTCTTTAAGATAATAAAGTCCTTAAGACTTGAAATAATTCATATTTGATATTTCATTGTTTGTGGAAGCATCTTTAATTATATCACTTAAGAGTGATTTTTGATGCATTTATACCATAATTAGAACTTTTGAAATATTTTAAAGATACAATGAATTCTATTAAGCATTTTTTATCCTCTTGAAAAGTCTCCCTTTGGAAGCTTTTCATCTTTTTGAAACCTTCCAGTTTATTAACATTTTGTGCATTTGCTTGACATGATTTTTTTTTTGTTCATTAATGGGGGAACATGGTGGATAAGCCTTTGTCAAATTAGAAGGGGTAGATTCCTTGTAACAGAAAACAAAACTAAACCCTAGAGCCAAAGAAAATGACCTCTAGCTTTTAACAATATGCATATGTATAAGTTAAATATAAGGGTTTTGGATATTAATTGCAAACAAACTAAAGAAATTGCCTGTCATTTTGGTTGTTGGGCAAGGGCACAAGGCTTATCAACACTTCTAGATGAGTTGACAGATTTTAATATCTTTTCTTGAAAGTAGACACCTGCAATAGCTAACAAACACTTGTCCTCTTTAGCTAAAAACAGAGACTAAGAAGAGTGAGGACAACACAAAATTTAGAATTGGATTAAATACAAATTTGTCTTCAAGTACATCAACTAACATTAGAAATCTTGAAATAGATTTGTGTAAAAATTATATAATATCTATGATTAGGTTTTCTTGAAGATCCTCTAAATATCTACATTCCACCAAGTTTATGAGGCAAGGATGCTAGGGGACAAGGAGATGCATTTTTGGTACAAGGTTTTTTGGGAGGCCAGTTTTTAGGGGATGGTAGGGGATGGGTGTTTAAATTTTTTTTTAATTCTTTTTTTTTAAATATAAGAAAATTTCAAATATTTATATGATAACATTGATAAAGCATTCATCATAGACATTACAAAACCTTGATAAATAATATGAGACTTGAAATGAGATTTTATATGAGAGTTGACAAACAAATTAACAAAATTTAATTGCTTTCCTGCTGAATCCGTTGGAGGAGTTGACGGAGCTTTATATCCATTTATCACTGATTGCCAAATATCAAATCCAAGAGCATCTAAAAAAGTTTCCATCCTTAATCTCCAAAAGGTGTAATTTGTCCCATCAAACGATGGAGCCTTATTAGAAGAGAATCCTTCTTGTCCACCCATGTGTGCTTTTTAGATCTACCTTCTAGTTTGTTAGATTAATTTTGAAGGAACCGGCTCTGATATCAGTTGATGAGCACACGATTATATTGAGAAGGGGGGGGGGGGTGTTGAATCAATATAACAATATTCTTTTACCTTTTAAAACTTATTTAATCATTTTAAGATTTAATCAAAATTAGCACATATGTAAAATCAAATAATAACAACACAATTTACGTGGAAACCCTTGGGAGAGAAAACCATGGCAAAAATATTGCTCTTATTAATCTTCTTTCTACAAATTTTATAGGTACCAACCTACACATGATTATACTGAGAGGGTGTGGGGGGTGAATCAATATAACAATGTTCTTTTACTTTTTAAAACTTATTTAATCACTTCAAGATTTGATCAAAATTAGCACATATGTAAAATCAAATAATAGCAACATAATAACAACACATTTTACATGGAAACCCTTGCGAGAGAAAACCATGGCAAAAATATTGCTCTTATTAATCTTCTTTCTACAAATTTTACATGTACCAACCTACTAGAGAAACCAAACCCCAAGAAACTCCAATTTCTCCAATTTGTAGGCACCAACCTACTAGAGACACCAACCCCTAAAATATGAGGCACCAACCTCACCAATATGAATCTTGCCTTCTTGAGAATAAATCTCCTTTACAAATAGCCTTAAATGATCTCCTTTTATATTCTTCTCCTCAATTATATCTGCATATATATCTCTTTTATATCTGCATATATTCCTCTTTTTTCATCTGCATATACTCCTCTTCTAAATCTGCATATATATCTCTTTTATATCTGCATATTTTCTTCTTTTACATCTGCATTTACTCCTCTTTCAAATCTGTATACTTATACTCATATACCTGCTGGTGTATATATGATTTTTCTTTTTAAATTCACACACACATCTCACTTTTTAATGTATTCTTTATATCCTTATTTATATCTTATGTCTCTTATGAAGAGAGACATCCCTTGAAAGAGTGATGTCCTTTTAGAAAGGACATGACTTTTAGTTTAAGATCTAATCGCTGCCTTTGAAAATGTAATCACATCTTTATACTAATCACTACCTTTAAAAATATAATCACAACCTTTTAATAATCACTGCCTTATAATGAACCTTAATTGCTGCCTTCTTTAAATAATATGATTCACTGTATTTCAAAAACTCTAATCGCTACCTTAACACATTTAAAGATCTCTGTCCATTATCATTAATCACTTCCTCCTCTTTCATTTGAAATATATTTATGTATGCGTTGTCTTCATAAGCACCAAAGGAAGTCAGCCAAATATGAGGTGAAGCTTTAGTTTATTTTATATTTCATGAAGCAAAGAGGGCACACGAAAGTATGGGTCGGCCAGCATGAATATGATAAGTTTATAATGAGGAAGGTCGGCTTCTCATACAAATCAGAATATATAGTTGGTCAGCATAAGTGTAAATATAATTTGAATGTAACAACCATAAGCTTGTCTTTTGGTTTACTCACTTATCTTTAGTAATGCACACTTTTAATGCTCAAAACTTGTCTTTAATCACCTTCAAATAATGGGATCTGCTCTTGAAACGATAAGTGGCCTTTGGACTTATTCGATGTCCTTTATCCTTTGACATCAATGACAATATTTCTAACAGCTGTATCCAGCCATACCATACCCAAGAATTTTTTTCTGTACTGGCATACTCATACCCGACCTCATACCAGAACCAACAACTTAGGCTGTAGGTAAAATCTGATGGTCAATTTCTTATACTACAGATTGTGAAGGCAAGACCTTGAGTTCCAAATCTGAAATGTCCCTAGGCACTTCTTCAGGAATGAGGCTAAGCATTTAATTAAAGTCATATTACTATACTCTCTTTGTCTTACCTCATGTTCATCTTGGCAATTAGCTCAAAAATCTTCTCAACATGCTGAAATCTGCATCCCAGTCTTTCCGATAAGAGGCCCCTAGGATCATATGTGCACTTTTCATAGGTTAAGTTTAGCCAATTCACCACCTATATCCTTGGCATCAATGGCCTCTTTGTATTTGAGTGTTACAAATCTCTCTTCAATCTGTCTCTCCTTCAAACCCTTACTTCATCAATGAGAAAATAAGAGAAAGCAAGCACTTTTGTAGAGATAGGAGAGTGCTTTTTAAAATTTTGAACTCTCTCTCTTTCTCTCTTTCTCCCCCCTACGCGAAATTTTTTACCTCCAGGTGCAACTTTCACTTATAATTTCACTGACTCGGATCCAAAACCTCTAAGATGTGCTATATCACTTAAATTACCTTTCTCAAGACCAAAATTGACATTATCCTCCTTGGCCACAAGCTGGAGAGTTTCATTGCACTTTCTATCTAATTTCACTGAGATTTGTGTAATGTCCCCTTTTGGGAAATTCCTAATTTTAGGCCTGCAAAACAATAATAATCATTGAAAACTGATATTATTAATAACAAGTATCAACTTTATGGTAATATCCAAATTAATACATAAAATATTATAATATTGAGAGCAATACATCATAGCTAAAACATCATAATATTTAGATCTATAGTCCATATCTTCATTAATATTTGAATTCAAAATACCCTAGCATCATTAATGATTATTCCAAGGCATATTCCTATAGTCAACCATATTAAGAATTCACTAGAAATGCTTGCAAACTGCAATCTCAAGGGTGGTGGCCTTTGTATTGAGAGAGCATGGAATGCTTCTAGATCCGTTCCATCCCTTAGTCCGCCTTGGAGGCTGGCCGTCCTCCTTGATCAAGCCCAAGAGCACCATTTAGGCCTCTTGGCCCACGAGTATAGCAAAACCTCCTGGCCCACGAGTATAGCAAAACCTCCAATTCACCCATCTTGGTGTGGTGTTCTTGATAAGATGCATGAAGGCTGTCCTCTTCAACCAAGCCCAAGAGCACCATTTAGCCCTCCCGGTCCACGAGTATGGCAGAACCTCCAATTCATCCATGTCGGGGTGGCTTGCTTGATATTGAGAATTCCTAGCCCTTCATCATCTCATGACTCAAAAGGTTGATCTGCCTCCCTATTTGCAAAACACTATTATAATTTCAAAATAGATTGCTAAAGGAATTTGCTATATTAATTTGTAATAAAGTATCATTATGTCATAATAGAATATTTACTTACAAGTGGCTGTAATAACTTGATATCTGCAATTAACATACACATACATACATACAATAATATTCTTTCTGATAACAATATTTATATCCAAATAAATAGTGGCTAGCATGGAAATAGAACAAGATGGGGGAACAGAGTTTGAAGTGCCAATTGCAGTGGAAGCCAAGGATGTAGCTGAGGGAACCTACCCCCATGCATAAAAGAACATCAAGCTTAGTTGAAAATCATCCAAGAACCAGAAACTAATAAATTAGAAGAAATGTTGACCAAATGTTACTTGATGATGAACTCATCAAAACTAAGGAGTTTAAGAACGTTGTCCTTTCATATGGGTACTAGAAAGACAAGGGTACATGTCATGCCCCAAAATTGTAACCACTGAAATGCAAAGTATAAATAACCCAATAAAATAAATATAAAAAGTATAAATATAAATAATTGCAATTTAAAATTATAATTATCATAGATAATATTATAATTATAATACAATTATTATAAATAATAGAACAAATTGATATTGTTAATTGTTACTATTATAATAATAAAAACATGCACAAGAAAGTAAATCTGAAAACAATCATGCTTTAGAATTAAATAAACAAATATGTCAATTCCTAAAGCATCGATTCCTAAAGTTATTCATAATGCATCAATTTTGCTATCCCAGCGATCACTAATATAACTAAAAGCTATGTCCCTCCAATTGGTGCGATAGATACCAAATGACATCCTTTGGCCAGCGATGGGTTATGACTATTGGTAAATCAGGGTATAAAAAGGAGATGATTCCAAAGCAGATCAGCAGCGATTTAGGAATTGAAAAGAAGAAAAACAGATCGGCCAGCAAGTCATCGAGTTTCTGTTGCATAAGCTATCTTGTAATAACAGATTTGTAAGTTAATATATTTTTATCGTAGGAACCATATGGGAATTTAATGTATTGTTTAAATATGATCAAGGGTTCATGCATATTGTTATTTACTTATGATATCACCTTCATGATTCATTATGTATTGCTGATATGATTGTTTGCAAATATGAAGTTGATTATTTATTATGCACATATCTCTACCATGATGGGAGGAAGGAGAGTTGCAAAAGGGGTATGGTGATGGGGCTCTCTTCTAGATATGCCACCCAGGAGGGGACAAGATGAGCCCACATGGGTCAAAAGGGTATTGCCTTTGGGCCTAGGAGAGTTGGGTTACCAAGACACCCTTTTGAAATCTCACTCCTCTATCATGGTATAGCAATATAAGGAGACCAATCATGAGGAAATGGGGAAAGATGGCAAGATGAGGGGATAACAGATAAATTAGAATCCTCACTAGGTAGGGCACCTCATATGAATGGCATGGGCCACATGAGGCCAAAGGGGTACTGCCTTTGGGCCTAGAGAGGCTAAGACACCCCATCGAGTCATTCTCTTCCATGTTCACCCATGATTGAGTATCCCTAGGATAAGGTTAACAAATTCACTATGGATTTACTAATGTTTAACTATGATACTCTACCTGTTAAGTTATTATTGTAATTTTTCTCTAACTTGTTTGCAGGGATTAAATCAAGCCAAGGTATCTTCTAACTCTTTTATTGCTTGGGAAATTGATAATTTGGGATACAACTAGTATAATTCCTATTAGGGACATTACAGTATAGGCAAGGGTGATCAAAGTTGGGGAAGAAGAGCAAGATATTATTGGAGGATGGTTTTAAAAATTCCTCCTCTACTCCTGAAATTGGCATTGACAACTTGACACTATAACAAGGAGTGAGATAGTGAGGATTTTTGGCTGCTTATTGTTGCCAGGATGGGCCTTTGCCCAATCAATGAGTTTACATGAAATGATGCAAACAAACAACACCAATAGGGTCTTTGGTCAAAGGTTCAACTCAAAAGAAACTGCCAAGTATTTCCATATTACATAATTTAATGTTGAAAGGTAGATGTTGATCACTTGGGCTGTTGCTCGCCCACATATTAAGGCAATAAGCTAATGGATTAATTGATCTTTGAAGATTTCAAGGGGCAGTTAATTGTGCAAAAAGTTGGAGAGGTGGAGGTTGAAGATACATCCAAGGCAGCTCCAGATTATGCTCAATTTAACTTCTACATTGTCAAAAAGAAGGTTGCTGATTTGAACACATTGGAGGAGGAAAAGTTGAGAATGAGAAAAGAAACAATAGATTTAAAGGAGACCCTTGTGAGAAAAGATGAGATAATCAAATTACATAGGAACCTTTACATCACTCTCAAATTACATAGGAACCTTTACCATCGTCTCCAATTCAGGCTTCTTGCATTTCAGAGGTTGGGCCCTCCACTACCCCAGTAGCCACTGCTCTACCTAAGGAATTAAAAATGAAGATAAAAGGAGAGAGGAATCTTTTGATTGAGCATAATAATGTAATGTCCCCTTTTGGGATAACCCTAATTCTTGCCCTAGAAACACAAGTTAATGCAGTTAGGGTTACAACTTACCAATTAAATGCTTTAAGCTGGATAAATCTTGGTTTAGGTCCTGCAATCATGTTAGATAATATTGGAATATAATTCATATAATCAAACATATATAAGAAATGTTTTATCTATTTAAATCATGTAAATATCTAACTATTTCAAATAATATAAGTCACACAATATTATAATGCACATTGGAAGTTGGATCATAATGGGACTAGGATGAGGAGCATGATAGGTCCACCTGAAGCTATCCACACCAAGCCTAAGAGCGGATATACCATCGCTCTTGGCCCTCGAGTGGCACACACAGTCATCCAACAAGGGGTGGCATACTTGGTGGACAACTTGTATCCGCATTCCCTACCCTTTCTGCCTTATCCATCCCTCTTATGATTGAAACTCCTCAAATTCATGTTGACAACCAATCCATGTAGAGGTTGGGGAAAAAGGCTACCATAGGAGGCCCGTAGACATCCTCTTCCTAAGCCCAAGGGCGGATATCACCCCCCTGGCTCCAAGTGGTAGACACACAGTCATCCACCATGGAGTGGCGTACTTAGGAAGAAGTCTAGTATCTGCTCAACCTACCGGTATCTCCCCTGCTCCTCTCCATGGTTGTTTGATGAGTAAAATAAATACAAATTATGATAATAAAAAAATATATAGTTACATACAATAATCATGATAGAGCATACCACAATAGTTATTAACCCATAAGACGGATATATTCCCAGCAGCAATTGCAATAGTTACTGATTCTGTCCTTGAGTGGCAGATAACCAACTCAGATCTGCTTACTTGCTTTCTGATATTCTGTGATATTCGATGCTTGGATTGTGAATGTATTTCTGAAGATGTTTTCTGACTTAATATTCAGAAGCTAATGCTTCTTGCTGATTCGATTCTCTGTTTGTAGACCTTTATTTCTGATCTCTTCCATCTGCCTTTACACTCAGAAAATGTATATTGCTTGTTGCCTTAAAACTCACATCTTCATCTTCCTTAAATAGCATCTAATGTGCTTCTTCTTGAAGGAGGTGTCTCATCACAAGGAGGGACAACTTTGTCCCAAAGGGTGGCAGCATTTAATTTCCATGCCTTTTCAAAGTAGGCACACCATTGAGGGGTCGGCCTTATCTATTGTTTATTTCACTTAGTAATAGGTCGGCCAGCAATCAGTCTTCAAATTACATAATAAATATTCTTATTTAATTTAATAAATATTCTCCAATGTTTGTCTTGAATTAGCAGGTCGGCACATTATAAAGTCTTTCATTTGTTTGGGCGCTGCCTTATATATATATTAATCACCGTCCTTACTAATCGCTGCCTTAGCTAACATATAACTACCACCTAATGTCCTTTATTAATCGCTGTCTTCTCTTATATTTAAACCCAATCACTGTATTATGTGTATGATGACAATTGCTGCTCATTCTCCTTTTCTTTACTGCCCTTGATCACCCATATTTATATGTAATTTGGAGCTAATTAATTAATGTATGGTCAGTCAGGATATAACAATAAGTGTTTTTAATTTTTATTTATGTTGCTAAGGAAAATAGGTCGGCTGTCCCTATTAATCTAATCGCCTGATTTGTTTATTAATTAAGGGCTGCTAACCCCAATATGGCGGGGGCATGACAAATGAAGTACTCCAGGGAGAGAAAGAATCCCTTAAATAACATTTCAAGTTGAATCTCCTAGAGTCAAGAGTAGGAGAAATTGAAAAACTTGCTGATTCTTTATGGAATTCAAGAGGAGGAGGCCTCCAAAATATTAGTTGACATCAAACATAAATGGTCTCCCAGATTTGTGTTGGTGACCACAATTGCTAATAAAGTTAGCTGGTAGATGGACGAGGACATCCAAGAAAAAGAATAACCATCTGGACAGCGATTCAAGGATTCTTTGAAGGCCCTGGAAAACAGTTCAGTTATGAATAAGGTAGAAACTTCATCTCTCAGTTTGGGAATGTGATTTAGGATATAATAGAAACCCTGGACACTCTGATAGACTGGACTGCCATCCCCCTTAAGTGAGAATGGATTATTAAGAGGTAAAGCTGATTGGCTAAAGGATGTCAACTCTTTGATCCGCGTTTTGGGAAAGAGAATAAATGAAAGTGGCCTCCCTGCATTTGAATAAGTTAACTATGCACTAGGTGTCATATCCTTAAAACTTCAGGCTGAGATGTTTGTAAAAGGGAGCACTTCAATAAAGTGGTGGCAAATTTTGCATCAGTGGGTCCAGCCATGACATTCGATTGTCATAATGTTAGATTTATTTGACCAACTCTTCTATAGGTTAGATAGTTACGTGCTTTGCAGAGGCACATTAAATATATATGTTGACCAATACTTTTATCATAGTATACGTAATGTATATAGTGTGTACAAGTGAATGTATACCCATGGTTGGGACCTTGAAAAGTTGGACATGTGCCTAACTGTGTACCTTGGTTTCTTTTTGGAGTCATGCAAAAGGAGGAGCGTGCAAGTAAAGGGAATGAAAGTGACAAATGCCAATTACCTATTGGGTAAGGACTGCTCCTTCAAGCTATAAATAGTTAGTTCAATGTTGAGCTAATGATCCTTTTCCTCTGCAATTGGATGAGCTCTGTCCTCTGCACATCTCCACCTCTAGATGCCAAAAGCTTGCAAAATCCTGTAGAGAGTCATTGTCAAGGAGTCAAATGAATAGATCTGAATGATCTGGCTGAGAAACCTTCTGTCAAAGTGCAACAACTACGAGCTGGGGGATGTCATAGGGGATCAATGCTAATTGATCTTGGGTCATTTATTTGGTCATTGTATCAAACTGTGATTAGTTATCTGTTTTAAAAGATCAAACCAGTGGTAAGGCTCTCAAATTTAATGTTAAATATTTTCAGGTTAATACAACTATTATGTTTGGATAATTTCAGTATGGAAACTATTGTCCTTTGATGGAATTTCATTGTTTCTTTTGAATGTAATTTAGGTTTGAATACTAGTGACATTCTTGTTTCATTTCATATAGATCACATATTTGTCTGATGCATATCGAGTGAATATTAAGCACATTAAGAATAAATCACTTGATAATTTGATGATCTTTTCATCTTTCTGCCCAATGGAGTCTGGCACTGGTCTATATTGTGTGATTTTTATCGAAACTTGTCTAAATGAAATTTCATTTCTGGCACAATAAGGATTCTGTGATGTAATTATATAAATAAATTTGAATACATTTCTAATTTAATCTTCAAGTAAATCTGTATTGTTTCCAGGGATCTCGCATTCACAAAGTTTTCTAACTGCTGATCATAAGGGTCTGTGTTATGAAGGAATTACCAGATGATGTTAAGTGAATGGATGCATAGGACAGGTAGTGACAACTAATTAGTAATTTGGTGTCCTGGCATTAGTAGGGTCCTGTTTGCTTGTAGATCTTCATGTCTATTGAATATCTCTGGCTTATGAAGAACCTTGGGGAAGCCCTGCATGGCCTTGCAAAGCCAAAAGTGAGGAGAGAAGGCCCTCTTTTGTAAGGGATTGTTTCCCTGCTGTGCTTCACTATGAAGAGTTTGAGTCAAAATGGTGATCTCATGCCATGGAATTTCTCATTTCAGCAACAAAATCTTTGAGTACAAAATTGGGCAACAACACATTCCATGCTTGCTTCTCTAATAAACCATTATTTAAAGACAAAAGAATGTTTCCTTGCTTTTCTGTTTAAGAGCAAAATGATTTTAAAGGTGGGGGAAAATTAATATAAATTTTCATCTAAAGATCTCATTATACATCATACCATAGATTGCAGACTTGCCGAGTCTATAGGGGAAGCTCGTGCACACCAAATTTTTGCTGAGTTTTGAATTGAAGTATTTTTTAAAGTTGCTGATTTTTGCCAGAGTTTTGAATTTAAGTATATTCTAAATTTGCTGAATTTTACTGAGTCTCTGAGGAGTCAAATTTGGGTCTGCTGGGTTTTTGCCAAGTCCAAGTTTGCAAACAATGTGTCATATTTATAACAATCCTTTTTGAACATTCATTAGCTGGAATAGTAAATCTGCTGGCTTTTAGGCATGGTATGCAAGCAGAATCTTTGAAGGGAGGTAATGAACTTAAGCGATTTCATGATTGTCTGCTTCTCACTCATTAGTCATATTTTATCCATGGCACTTTTTTGCCTTATATTCAAAACTGTGTACTATGTTCAATTGTCGTTGCTTTGTGTATATTTCTTTAATCATATAGTGAGTTGAGAACAGTAGTACAAATATTAGATACAGCCATTTAACAGTTGCCTTTCAAATGTCATTTTGCCATTCCTTTTGATCCTAAAGTGCAGTTAACCCCTTTTATAATATCTTCATGGAAGATAAAGAGGTAATCTCTAGTATCTGTTGGAAATGTTGTCATTGATGTCAAAGACACATAAGAGACTGTTAGAATTATGTTATTGATGTGTGAAGAAGGGGTACATTGTCTAAGCTTGATATATGGATTAATCATATATTTGTTGAAGAGAATGATCAGATATACAAATCTGGAGAAAAATCAAATGAATGTCATGATGATGGGAAAAGAGCAGATTAAGAAAAATGGAGATCCTTTGCAACTGTTGATTACAGACTATAAACCAGATTTTCATGTAAAGGTGTTTTTGAATACCAATGATATTGCCAACATTGGTGGAACAAAGAATCATGAACAGCATGACTAAAGTAACTGAAGTAACAATTTTGAAAGTATGTAAACAAGACCATGATGATTCGATTGAGTTCAAATGAAAAAGACTATACTAAAGAGCAGATTTCAATTATATAGAAGGCAGCAATTATAAGTGTAACTGCAGCTGTATAAGACCAAAAAATTAAATTAAATAAAAATAGACTAAGACAAAATTGGAATAAAACAAAAATGAATAAAGACAAAAGGAAAAAGAAATCAGCGATTGACTATATAAAGCAGCAATCTTTTAATATAAGAAAAAGAGAATAAGACAAAAATTAGAATAAAACAAGGAGAGCAGCGATAACCAAGTCAGCAACTATTAAGTCTCCAAAAGCAGCGATGAAAAGGTAGTGCTTGGGATAAGACAAAAACATCCAACATAAAGACAGTCGCATAAAACAAAAGAGCACAAAATACATGATTTATTTATGAAGTGATGCGATTTATTTTTGTGAAGTGGTACGATTCCTTTTAACTATGTAATTTCAGATTTTTCAAAAAGCAAAAAGTAATTATTACATGAAAGGATACGTTTCTTTCTTGGAGACGTGAGATTATTTTTAAGGAAAATAATAAAAAATAGTTCTTCTTCAAATGGAGCGATCTCATCAAAGGACGTGTTTATTAAATCTGAAAAAGCATCAAAGGACATGTTTAGCAATGATGCGATGGTTTGAAAGTGTTTCATAAGGGATGCGATTTTACAAAGGACGTGATCTTTTGTAGAGGCAGATCTCTAATGAGATGACCTTCCATTAGATGGAGAATATATATATATTTGATATTCAAAAATGAGGTGAATTGTGAGTGAGTATGGAATTAATAATATATCTTTAAAAACGCAATTGGGTGTTGAGAGTGCTGGGTGTGGAGTTTAAAAAGGGAGAGGAATAAATCAAAAAGACACTCAGATATATATATATGAAAATTTAAGAGGCAGATACAAAAGAGAGATCCATGCAGTATAGAAGAAAATATCATACTGATGTAAAATTCCTGCGGAGATAGAGGAGAAGATTGTGTAGATATTGAAGACAAATTTATAATAGAACTTGTGAAGCAAATATAAAGAATTCATGAGCAAATTTATGACAAAGATTTGAGCAGATATTTGTGAAGAACATGTGCAGATCTCTGTGAAGAAATATATGCAGGTTTATGGACAGATTTCTATATGTTTCAGGACAGATCCTAAGGCAGATTTATGAATGCATTGAATGTACTCTGATAAAGGATTTAGAGCAGATTTGTGGAAGAAATAGAAGACGCTACAAACAGATTTGTGAAGAAATACAATCAGATTTGTAAAAAGAGTGTTTGAGCAGAACTGTCCATCATCCGTTGAAGAAGCAACATTGAAGGTGGAAGATTATTTCTCAAATTATAATCTTTGCTAAGTTGGTGCTTGGCAAGTAGGGGTTGGTGCTCCTTGTAGGTTGGTGCCTACTAAATCAGCTTTAGGGGTGATTGCTCCTTGTAGGTTGGTGCCTACTAAATGAGAAATAAGGGTTGGTGCTCTTTGTAGGTTGGTGCCTACTAAACTACATAATTGATTCAAGTAGGTTGGTGCCTACATTCTTTGTAAAAGCATATATAATTCATAAAGTACATTATTTGTACCGTGGTTTTATCCCACAAGGGTTTCCAATTTGGTGTCAACTTGTTCATATTGTGATATTCATAGATTTTGACTGATTCAAGTAATCTTTGTGCTCTTCAGTATCTACCTCTTTTTTGACAGAATATAAAGTCCTGTAGTGGATTGGATGATATTTTTGCAATTACACAAGTTTGACAATATTTTGTTAAACTAATTTAATCGTTTGGTCTGAAATGATTAATCTCAGATATGCAGGGAGTCTAATGTTTGCAATTTTCCTTTGAGACAACTTTGGATTTCAATCAAAATACCATAATTTCAAATATATTGCAAATATACACTCAGATCCCTTAGAATTTTCTTCTGAACGTGATTTGCCGAACAGTTTTACATTATGACTGAATATTTGACTGAATTTTCTAATCAGCTCATTTTGCTGATATACAATCGACATGAATATGATAATCACTTTCAATACACTTCTGAGCAACTACCAATATTTAGATGCAGAAATGCAAAGACCACGTTCCCAAATTTTCCTCACACAGAAGCGGCAGCATCATCAGATTGGTTTATGATCCTGTATATCCTCAATCATTCACAGACATCAAATAAACATTGATATTATTGCTGTACCTTTGCAAGAGGCGGCTGAGGGAAGCCGCAACATCCAAAGACTGACGGAATTTGTTTTTACATAACATCACCTCCAATGGAATTGCACACAGGACCTGAGAGGATGCTATTGACATATGTAGGAGTCACATCCAAACACTCCAACGTCATAAAGCTACGATTTGCAGTTTCACATGGCAATGTTATACTTGTAATAAAAGGTTGATGTGATCAGAAATTAAGGAAGGAGGCAAGGAAGATACCAATGAGTAGCAGAATTTTAGGAGATGGGGTATTAAGAGGGAAACTAGACAAAGATAAATATCAATATAGTGTAAGACCACAGGACAACATCATGATGTGGGATTTATCTGTTTTTGCAGTGATCATGGTCTCTCAAGTAATACACACTTGATATGCTAATGTTACCACCAAGTTTCTTGGAGACAGAGAAGCAGCAAGGCATGGTAGGAAGTGTTATCATAGATACCCATTTTTTGGGAGAAGTCCTTTTTAGTTGGATGGCAGGGGACAGCATATTTAAAAAAATAGAAATTAAAAAATATTGGAAATTTTGGATTATTCTCATATAATAACATAATGATAGAGACATTCATCATATACATTATAGATACCTTAATACATAACATTTGAATTGAATGAATTGATGATTTCACATTAGAGTCAACAAATCAAATTAACAAAATATTAACCCTTGTTTGCTTTCATTGTTAATGTGCATACGTGATTATATAATAAATTACAACTCAAAAGGACATGATTCCATCACAATGTGGCAAATTTTCAACTACAAAATGACAATAAACAAAAATAAATGCTGCTGACACCTAATCAGACATTGAATCTGCAACACTGCATCAATGCATATTTTAAATTTTTGAGTAAGTTACACTTCAATTAACCCTAACAATTGGTACCCATCAATTTTCCCGGGTAATTGAATTTTTTTTAATACATTTTGTCTCTCTAAGTTATTCCATGCAGAAAGATAATTTGCTACTTTGTTTATGGTGAGAGTTTGTTCAATTTTAACATCAATGGAGCATCTATTAAACAACAAATAATCCAACATGTGTATGCAGGTTATTTATGCGTAGTGTAAGTTGTATTTAGAGACAATTGATGTTTGATGACAATTGATAGGATGTTTCAAGTTGGCATATGCCTTACCTTCTTTCAAATCATCTGGTTACACCTAGTGTAATGTAGGTCATGATAGAAACGTGGATGTCCAGTAATCATATAAGCTATGGAGTTCAATAAGTTAGTATCTTTTACTGTGGAATGAGATAAGAAGCAGGTTGATGAGTTGCAGAGACCGCAGTAGTCTTATTTGATTCTCTTTTTTGTGTTAATAACTAAGATTGCATATTCATAACATAATTATATGTGTGTATTATGATGCAATTTTATGGGATCTAAATGCCAAATTTGAAGTCCTAAAGATTCCAACTAAAGGCAATCAGTAGTCCTGAATGTTTTCCCAAAGCAATTCACAACATTATCTTTTCTCACAAAGGAATAGTATTTTTCATCACTTACATTGGACTAGTTTGAAGTTAAAAATTGCTCAATTTCTTAATGCATCCATATTTTGATTAGCGCACCATGAGTGACCCAAAGGTAACACATTCGTTAGGTTTTAAACAGTTGAGGAGGTGGATAATGTTGTCAAAGGGCTTGATGAGGAAACATGGAATGAAAGAAGAATATTCATGTATTGTGCCTCTCTTTTGATGATGCCCTCTAGTGATCCATGAGAAGTCTACTTGCAGCAAAATTTATTTTTTGCATTATCTATAACTATTTGCACAATATTCTCCTCACCACCATGACCAAGACTTCCTTGAAAATCTCACAAAAGAATTCAATATTTTTAAGCATCAATGAATTGCAAGAAAATTATGCCACTTGAGAAAGAAACAATGAAATTTGTAATACTAATGTTAATCAATAAAATCAAAATTGTAAACCTTAATCACTAAATCAATGGATTTCAGGAAGTACAATCCCTTGAGGAATAAACAAGGAAATTAGGCAATGTTCTATATCTCCCATTTGTCCAACCATTGGTCATGATGGTACACCCCTTCCTCCATATATCATGTTGCTTGTCAACTTTGGCCTTCATATCGACCACCTTTTGAGTTAAAATGGACTCATTTATTTCCTCATCATTAGGGGCTTTGAACCCTGCTCCACAAACAATAATGGCATCTACCATATATTACCAATAAATAAAACAAACAAGTATTTAAAAAATTTAGAGTTTAAATTGTACAAACCCTTAAATTAAAAAATTCATGAGACAAAGAAATCAATCAATATATTTGAAAACAAAAATAATAATTAATTACCTAACTGTGTGAAATGGAATGGTACAATAAAGCCAAAAATCTCCAATTGCACTCCTTGTTGCATCATGTTTGTCCTTGTTTCAACATATGCTCTCACGTGATGGTTGGGAACCTAGAGCAGTGTGTGGTATAATATACGAATCTAATTTAAATCTATGAACTCTAGGCCCAACACTAGCACTAGCATTGCCATTTCTATTACTATTCAAAGAATTGGAAAATAGCTTCCATCTCTTCTATCTCTTCTCTTTGCTTCTTTTTTAGTTTCTTTTGTTGTTCAAAGTTCTTTAATGACCTTTGTACCTTGAAAAGATTATTGATATTCATAATTGCATAATTACAAAAGGAGATGAAAACTCCTTATAAAGAAAATTACAAGAGGATGTTTCTAAAAAGAAACCATAGTTAATAGAAGCAAACTAAAGCAATAAACAGAAAGATGTTAAAACAAACGAAAGTGTAAACTGAAGTTACTAAAAGCTAACTAAGTTAACTAAAGTAAACTAACGACTAACTAAAGCTAAGATGACCATTAATATTACATTTAATATTTTAATACCCTCCCTTAATGGTCATCCTACAAGTATAAACTAAGTCTAACCGCTGTGCAATTACTGATCCTTTCCCGTAGAACAATCAAATCTAGACACCGACACTCAAAAACTGTGAGCTTCCTTTGCTTCCAAGTATTATAACTTTTCCCATTGAACCTCTGCGTATTTTCCAACATATTGGACAAAGATGCCATCCCTCCCATTTTCCAAAGCACGAAAAACGAGTTAACACTATGATCAGTTGGCACAAAATCTGGACAATCAATTGGCACAACGCACGATTTTCCAAAAATTGTCTAAAAAAGAGGCTTAGAAACTATGAGATTTTTCAGAAAAACCTTTGAAAACTTTGAAAAAGTGATTTTTTCAGAAAAATCCTCAAAAAACTGCAAAATTTTTATAGAATTTTTTTCAAAAACTCTTTAAAATCTTTAAGCTCACAATTTTTTGCTGAGAAAAAAATCGTCAAAAAACTCTTTGCAAGAAATTTTTATTTTTCAACCAGAAAAACCTTGTCAAAAAATTGGTACAATTTTTCAGGAAAAAAATTGTCAACAACATCAAGGCACAATTTTTTTTAGAGAGAAAAAATTGTCTCAAAGCTTTGTTGAAACTTGAAACCCTTGTCGCAACAGAAAAGCCCTGGCAAGAATAGGCACAAAAACCCACGATCTTTTGAAAATCCTGTCCATAACTGATCAAAAATCCGCCATAGAAAAAAATAACCTTAGAAATACCAGCCGTCAAAATCTCTTTGAAAAAAGTCTTTAGCCCATGAACTTCCAGAAAATACCCATGAAAATGGGATCGCATGGCCAACACGTAGAAAGGCCACCACAAAATACAAAAAAAAGTGCCTAGAAATGGTGACAAAAATGCCTAGAAAATCGTGTCACAAAAAATTCTAAAAACCCATAAGATCGTGGAAGTCGTGGGCAATGAGAAAAAGCAAAAAGAAAAAAAAAGTCGCCAAAAATCCCCAAGTCGCAGCCACGAATAGAGAACACCATGAAAAAAATGCTCAAAAAATTGGAAATACGTAGGTAGAAGAACACATGAACTAGAAAAACCAGAAAAACGTCTGCAGGAAACGGTCGATTTTTGAAACCCGACCTGCAAAATGTTGCCCAATTTTTTTTGAAAGCCCATCACCAATAGTTGCGACTCAGAGAGACAACAAAACCCGTCATGGATTTTCAAAACACCCTAGTAATCGCGGTCATAGAAAGCTCAAAAAAATTGCCCAGCAAAGGGGGACCCGTGAAAATCTTCATCCACAAAACAAAAAACTGCTTTCAAAGAAAAAACCCTCGAAAATCTCTAGGGACACGCGGTTTCAGAAAGCTCAGTAATAGAGAAAAACGGGACACATAGAAAAAATGCGATTTTTAACAAAAGGAAGCTGTGATTTTTAAACCAACACAGATTCACAATTTTCTTCAAAAAAATCCACCTCAAAAAAACCCTTGAAAATTCTCTTGAAATTTTCCATGAAAATCAACTTCAAAACTTCTTCAAAAAATCCTTCGATTTTCACAAAAAAATCGGCTCACAATTTTTTTTTTAATTTCTTCGATTTAATCGACTAAAACTAATCAGGTTCGAGCTTGAGCTCTGATACCATGAAAAAGATTATAGATATTCATAATTGCATAATTACAAAAGGAGATGAAAACTCCTTATAAAGAGAATCACAAGACGATGTTTCTAAAAAGAAACCATCGTTAATAGAAGCAAACTAAAGCAATAAACAAAAAGATGCTAAAACAAACAATAGTGTAAACTGAAGTCACTAAAAGCTAACTAAGTTAACTAAAGTAAACTAAGGACTAACTAAAGCTAAGATGACCATTAATATTACATTTAATATTTTAATATACCTCACACACAACTTCAAGAGGCACGAGTGTATATGCTTGAACATCTCAACATAGTATTTGTGCAAGGTGATATTTCAATTGGTTAATGCCTTACACAATTTTTGTTGTGCAATGTATGCAAACCAACTCCTCTTTCTTTGACTAAGTGATGGCATGTTTCCAACAAGGATCCTCTCTAATTGGGGCTGACATTGGAATAATTTATAAATGTGAAGTATGTTGCTAGAACAAATAAGTGGAAAATAATTAACATTTAGGGTTTTTAGTTAAATCAAGATAAAAATAAGAAAAAGTAAAAATAGTTAGGGTTTGCAACTATAAAATGGAACAAAATTAGAAAAGTAGCTAGGGGTTGTTCCTAAAAAGATATTAAAAATAGCTAAGGTTTGTACTTTGTTCCATGAATCTAAAATGAAATAAAATTGTATACAAACCTGCCCAATTGGTATTCAATCACTTTGTGGCTCAACTTCCCATTTGGTTTTTTCTTCTATGGTATGTGATTTCGGTCCTAATACTCTTTCTTCTCTCCTTGTGCTTGAAAATGAAATGAAACGAGTGTGCTTTTAGAGTCTTAAGTGAATAGGTTTTACCTTTTTTTTTTCCCTTTTTTCTTGGGTGTATTGTTGTGGTTGAGTCTAGGCAACAAGACTCACCAAGTCTTTTGAGTCTAGCAGACTCGATGTATTTGACTAGACTCTTTGGGTACTCGGTTCATGAGTCCCTAGCCTTGTTCTAGTCCGTTCACCATGGGATTCATTGAGTCTTGTAGCTATGGTGGAAAATGAGGAGGCAAAAGGTGAGGCTTCAATAGGGGCTTCATTGGATGCACATCATATGCTTGAGACTTTTGTCGATGTAATGTGCCAACCCTTCAGTAAAATAAAAATTCCTAAATTTACATCATACGAGTGAATAAACGTGCTAACAAGACATAGCAATAAATTTTTTCTTTTCTTTATTGATAATACATGAACAAGATGCCATATCAATTTACAATAAAGATTCCATTTCATTATAATAACTTCACAAGTACATGAAACAAGAATACATACCTTAACAAACATAGCTCCAATGAGCTTTAGAACAAATAGCTGTAAGAAGGTCCAGGAATCCGTCCTTTCAAATCTTGGTACTTCAGTAGCCTGCTGTGGAGGAGAAGCATCACTCGGGCGCTTTTCCGCCAACCACGGACTTATAATGCGGTCCCTAGTACATCTATCATTCGATAGATGGCCCTCCCTTTGATGAAGAGATTGGTATAGGAACCGATACTGTTAACCAACTGAGCATAGTGCTGTGTCCTACATAACTAGAACTTGTGCAATCCGACAACTCTCGAACTAGTACATGTAATACGGGATCACGGTGAACTGACAGTGTAATCATCGCACAGTCTAAGTGGATGTTTTGTACATTACACTACTTTGATCAAAGAGTTCTCATTCAATATTTCTACTGAGGGTCATCTATCACATACACTATTTAGGGTCGATTTGACTTAAGGCTATCTTAAGCTACGCATAGGTATATCCTCCAATGGATAGTCTGTCATCCCAGATAACCTATCACCCTATAATCTACTTGGAATTAACTACTTTACTGGTAAGTACACAAGCTAGGTATTCCTTCTATGGATAATCCATTATCCTAGATAACCTACCTACTAAAATAACTTGACTTACGTGTAAGTATATCAATCCCTCTCTCATACTGGATGCCCTCTCCTAGGAGTAAACACCAACTTTCCTTGTTAAATAAATAACTTAGCTAAGTGTATCATATGTGTTGTTTATGATCAAACAAACCTAGTATATAATACTAATGACAAACATCCTTATCCTACTACGGAGTAAATACAAACATATTGCATCCCATGTTCAAACATATCTAGTATAATTAAATACCTATGTTGTACTAATAGTGGCATAATTAAATACCTACGTCAAACAGTTTCTCCTATCATGGAGTACTTAAAAACACATTATAAAAGCGGCTCTAAGGCTTCAATTCCCTTTTCCGAAAGCAATCAGGCCTAGCAAATAGTATCTATGCAAACAACATTCTCCTATTATGGAGATCATTACAAACATGTAAAACATAGCTAGAAAGCTTCATTTTCCCTTTTTCAAAAGACAACATTTATCCTTCCTATGCACAACAGAAAATACTTTTCAAAACAGCGTAATAATCCTTATAAAAGAATAGTAGAAGAATATCTCATGCCTATAATTTGCTTTTCCTTAGAATGTTGATAACATAGCCTTCACTTTTGACCAATCCAACAACTTCCAGTACTTCAGATAATTGACAACCTCTCAAGGTTTCACTTTTCCGCACTCAAAATTAGATATTCAGAATTGGTAATTACACATAAGTATTTAACAATAGGCGTATGTTTTGGTATAACATGCCTTCCCAAATGGACACTCAGAAATGGTGGAAGTTGTTAATTAATTATAGCTGGTATAAACATATGATGCTCAGATACCTCAAATATGAAAGAAGGGATTATGATTTCAATCTTGAATCACAGAGAAATGAGTATATCAGAAAGTATGAGTGAATGCGTATGGGTGAATGCATTCAAATGAGGTAGGTTGGGTGACTATTTATAGAGCCCACCCTTTTGTTTGGCATGTGGTTTGCCACCACAACTGATAGACATTTTCAAACAGGAGGTGGCATTAGCTCCCTGCCATACTCAGCACATAAATTGATGAATCGTCCTCCAACAATTGACAACATTTGAAGACTAATTCAAAACACATGGAGAAATTGTGTCAATCGACACCTACAGGTTTATTCTTCAGATGTGGCGCCAGACTTCATATTATGGCGGGTAAGATAATCACAGAGAAAAAGTCATTTGATGAATTGTATACACATCACCTATTTCTCAGGAAAAGTCGACAGAGCTTCCAACTACGTTGGATTCCTACGTTGGTTTCATTCATTGCCATAACTTGGTCAAACACATTTACATATGCGTGCATTTCTCCAGGATACGCGACTTCTTCAGGCGCAACAATAAATCCAAACTCTGTTGCAAAGTTTAAACTTCAGAAATATTTCGATTCACTAATATTTCGTTCGCCATAGTTTGAAAAATAATGATCAATTGATTTGGAAATAAATCGATTTCCATAGTTGAATGATAAATATTCCATTGAATAGGAAATAAGTCGATTTCCTAAGTTGAGAGATTAATATTAAATCAATATGGGAAATAATTCGATTTCCACATATGAGAGTTTAATATTAAATATATATATATATATATATATATATTTATATATTTAAATACCATGGTATAATATATATGTGTGTTTGTGTGTGTGTGTATTATTTATATATATATATATATATACATAATATATATCCCACTATAAACATATCGTAATCCAATCAACATATCCGATATGTATATATACATATATATGTATATGTAAATTCTTAAGGCAATAATAATGTAATATTATTAATATCCACATAATATAGGTTGTGTGCATATATACATGTATATACCTGTATATACCTTTATGTACACGTATGTGTAGGTATACCATATCGATGCATTCGTATGAGCATATCCATCTGCCAACATATACTTGTATCAATATATATATATATATACATATGGATACGTGTATATACTATATATATGTATATATGTCCACTCCCTATTCACTTACATCCATTTACATTACCATCATAATGATCGTAATATCACAAGACAGTTACACAGATAAACATCACTCATAAAAGCATACAGAAGCAGACAAGACTCCTAATGCCAATATACAAGCTACGGATGACTTACCTATAACCAACATAACTGACTCGGTTCACTCAATCTAAGGTGATGTGTGTGTATGCTCAGATAGTTCACTTTACCGGTTAACCGACCAAGCTCCTCTCCCGAGTGATACATCCCCTTCCCTTGTAGCAATTGTTCATATACCTACATCCACTGACACACGCTTTCAGAAGTCATATGTTCATAACATAAGCAGTATACATAAACATTTCAAAAGTTAGAATATTCACAATTCATTAACCATCTATTCTCCTTTATGCAGTATTTCACCATGAATAACATCAACTGAGATAACATCAAATGAAAACAACATCAAGTGAGATAACATTCATATTGAAAACAAGGTACAAGGATCATTAATTCATCTCCAAAATTCATATTACATTCATATTTTCCCTATCTAGTAATAGTAAATAGTAACTTCACAATTTGGGGTGTAACAGTCGAGGATTATATTGTTCCATAAGAGAAAGCATTACCATCTAGTTTTGGGACACCTATATAGCCCACCTAGAAGCTTTAGTTGTATAAGAAACTTGTAGATTATGAATATGCTCTTGTAATTTTTATTAATATTGATATATCGTATGATATATGACCTAAGTTACCGGTGGTTCAGGTTCAAGGGTTTAGTTCGTAGGTTCGGTCAAAATGTTTTTTGGGTTGGGTTCGTCCATACAAAAACATATAAAAAGAAGAAATATATATATATTTACAACAATAATTAAGTTCAAAATGCCACACATAGCATCATATATTGTATAATAAACAAAACCACCATAGAAATAAAAAACATTAGAATGTCATTTAGTCAAACTCAAATGTCATGATATATATTATTTATTAAAATTAACTACATTACTGTATTTCTCCTTGTAGGTAAGCATCGGGGAAGATTGTCCAATTGGAAGACGATATTATAGATGAAGACTTGTAGGAAAGCTTGGAAACTTGGACTTGGAGAGTACATGGCAAATCAAATGAATTCAATGGGAGTTTTGAGGCAATGCACCCAATGGGGTCAAGGGGTAGCATCCCTAGCGGGGTCAAGGGGCAATGCCAAATTAAGACCTCCAAAACCACTCAAACCTTCATGGTGTACATCATTTTGCATTCACAATACGACCCAAATTAAGACCTTCAAATCTTCACAAACCTTCATGGTGAACATCATTTTAGTTAGGGGGGCGAATTGGGCTTTTCAAAAAAAAAAATTGTTGAAAACTCCCAAAAATGGCTTAGGTCCGCTTAGGTTTGGCAGGGTCGGACCCAGTCCGAACCCACAATCTATGGGTTGTACCCTATCCGAACCCATATGGGACTAAACCCAGACCCTAAACTAGGGTCGGACTGGACCGGGACCCAGGGGTTCCCCTAGGCGAACCGGTAACTAACTTAGCATATGACACTATGATGTGCTTTTAACTTATTTTTTAATCTATAAATGTAGGAAAAGTACTTATGAGTTCTCTAAATTCAATTTATGGATGTTTTTGAAGATTACTTTACAAATTTTTGTTTTTATTACTGTTTGAGAATTTGCCAAGTCATGAGTATAAATCAAATTTCAGGCCTGCTGAGTTTTTGCTGATTACAAGTTTTTGAACTATGATTTCAAGAATCGGGTGAAATAAAAAGTAATCTCTACATGGGTTTTAGGTGTTGAGTGCACAATATCATATTTTTATATAAGGGATTGCAGGGGCTGACAAGCATAAATTAGTTGCAATGATATGAATCTCAATTTCCATAGGAGGAAGACTAACAACAACAAAGCCACACAAGTATCACATGACAAGAATTTTAAGCTTATCCCTAGAGTTGCTTGATCTACATGGTTGTCTTTGGAAGAAATCAACTTTCAAAAGAATGATTGCCGTTTCTTCCTGCACCCGTTGATTATCCATTCCCCATCCTTTCATCTTTATCCCCATGTTATATTCCTATTAAAATTCATTTCTAGGATTTTAGGGTTACATCTAGGCATCCCCTTTTTGTGTTTGTCAATACCCTGCAGTGGAACATTCAGTTGTGATTGTTTAGTTTAAATTTGGCATCAATTTAATAGAGATTAGATGGACCGAGTTGTACATGATTACTGTTTTCCACTCCTTGTTGACCTTAAAAAATTTGGACACTCTCCTTTTGGCTCTCTTTCACTCTCTCCCCCTATGGTTGAGAGGAGGATACCCCTTCAACATATTTTATATTGCTTTGTAGCATATAAGCATGAAAGTTTTGTCAATAACTAGGGATTGCTTCATGTTTGTTTAAATTGTATTTGAAGCCATTTTGAGACCTCTACTCCAAATAGTAAGAGCCTTACAGTGCTAAAAGCCTCTACTCCATAACAGATTTATTAGCCTGTCTTAAGGTATCCATGTTTTATTGAATCTAATATCTCCAATAAGTCTTAAATCTGCTTACTATGAAATTTTGCATGTATGTTACCTAGTAAATAATGTGCAGTTCTGCAACTGAAGGCCAATAGTGAATAAAAGGCATTCTGGATTTCTTTTCTGATGGTGGTTTATTTGTATAAAGAAGCTACAAATTTTGAAAACTTTTAATTTTTAACTGGAATCTGACTTTTCTGTTTACCATGTAGAAGCACAAATGTGTCCTTTTAGAAGATCTTGCTGCTGAGTTCAAGCTCCGTACACAGGTTGGTATTTGTGAGTCTATGATGATCCATTTGTGCACATAAACATGCATAGAGAAACCAATACGAGTCATTCACATGTTATTTTGTGTTAGATGATCAGGCTACCAACATAATGTGATTGGTGACATTAATTAATTGGTTCTAAACCTAAAATTAGATTGTTGCCATGTTGCTTCTAGATCTGCCATTTTTTGTGTGGTTTTTCCAGATCTGATAAATTTGTATCAAATAATTGTATTAATCTTGTTTGTACTCAACTAAATAATTGCATTTTTTTCTAGTTGATGGTGCTGTAAGATTGAAACTATTGTTTTAATACTGATATTTCTTTATGTATTTGTTTAGGGTTATAGTTGTTTGTTTGGCAAAATATTGTACCAAGCACTTTGAGTCAATAGAGATTCATATGATTAAATTTTCTTTCATCCTTGTTCCTTGTCTGTTACAAGGGAATGGAAATGCCTTTGGAAAACGAGTCAAAATGGTGTGGCTTTCAATAGCCTTAATTGGGCAATCTATTTGTGATAAATGTGCAAATCTAGTAAATCTGTATTCCTAAATACATGCTACGTCCTTCAAAAAACATGGATTTTTTGGTTTGTCATGAAGGAAAAGATTCAATCATTTGCAATAACTTGCCGATTTCAGGATCTTACAATTGAACAACGAAGTAAAATAAAAACTTAAATTTGAGCTGAACAAGTACTTTGTTAGACTCTAGTCATATTTTTCTTTATTTGTGCCTGCTGTGAGCATGAAGCATCACTATCCAATTTCTGTAAACATTCATATTAAAAACTGCGGTCCATAAACATGGGATGGCTTCCTTAGAAAGGATTGGTCTAGGAACCGATACTGTTAACTCCCTGAAAGCATAGCTTGTCTAAGATAACTTTAACTTTGATGCAATCCTAGACAACCTAAACAAGTAGATGTAATAAGGATTGGGCAACAACAGTTAATCAACGAGTTTTGTACAACTACTTGATAGAATTCCATATCATCTATCACATAACTATCTTTTTGACAAAGGCTATTTTAAGTTACCATATATATCTAGTTACAAATCTAACCTAATTCTACAAAATGGGTAATGGGAAACCTTCTGGTAACAAAAGTAACCTGGCTCTATTCTGGAACAACTAAGTGTATCATATGTGTTGTTATATGATGCTATAACTACATCAGAATACAAACATATTGCATCCCATGTTCAAACATATCTAGTATAATTAAATACCTATGTTGTACTAAGTGGCATAATTAAATACCTACGTCCTATCATGGAGTACTTAAAAACACATTATAAAAGCGGCTCTAAGGCTTCAATTCCCTTTTCCGAAAGCAATCAGGCCTAGCAAATAGTATCTATGCAAACAACATTCTCCTATTATGGAGATCATTACAAACATGTAAAACATAGCTAGAAAGCTTCATTTTCCCTTTTTCAAAAGACAACATTTATCCTTCCTATGCACAACAGAAAATACTTTTCAAAATCTAGTCATTCAAGATTAAGTGCTGGTATAAACATATGATGCTCAGATACCTCAAATATGAAAGAAGGGATTATGATTTCAATCTTGAATCACAGAGAAATGAGTATATCAAAAGTATGAGTGAATGCGTATGGGTGAATGCATTCAAATGAGGTAGGTTGGGTGACTATTTATAGAGCCCAAAAGTGGCACAATCCAACAATTGACAACATTTGAAGACTAATTCAAAACACATGGAGAAATTGTGTCAATCGACACCTATCACAGAGAAAAAGTCATTTGATGAATTGTATACACATTTCAAGATTCCTTTGATTCGCCATCGTGCAAAGTTTGACAAATAAATCGATTTCCATAGTTGAATGATAAATATTCCATTGAATAGGAAATAAGTCGATTTCCTAAGTTGAGAGATTAATATTAAATCAATATGGGAAATAATTCGATTTCCAAATATGAGAGTTTAATATTAAATATATATATATATATATATTAAATACCATGGTATAATATATATGTGTGTTTGTGTGTGTGTATTATTTATATATATATATATATATACATAATATATATCCCACTATAAACATATCGTAATCCAATCAACATATCCGATATGTATATATACATATATATGTATATGTAAATTCTTAAGGCAATAATAATGTAATATTATTAATATCCACATAATATAGGTTGTGTGCATATATACATGTATATACCTGTATATACCTCTATGTACACGTATGTGTAGGTATACCATATCGATGCATTCGTATGAGCATATCCATCTGCCAACATACACTTGTATCAATATATATATATATACATATGGATACGTGTATATACTATATATATGTATATATGTCCACTCCCTATTCACTTACATCCATTTACATTACCATCATAATGATCGTAATATCACAAGACAGTTACACAGATAAACATCACTCATAAAAGCATACAGAAGCAGACAAGACTCCTAATGCCAATATACAAGCTACGGATGACTTACCTATAACCAACATAACTGACTCGGTTCACTCAATCTAAGGTGATGTGTGTGTATGCTCAGATAGTTCACTTTACCGGTTAACCGACCAAGCTCCTCTCCCGAGTGATACATCCCCTTCCCTTGTAGCAATTGTTCATATACCTACATCCACTGACACACGCTTTCAGAAGTCATATGTTCATAACATAAGCAGTATACATAAACATTTCAAAAGTTAGAATATTCACAATTCATTAACCATCTATTCTCCTTTATGCAGTATTTCACCATGAATAACATCAACTGAGATAACATCAAATGAAAACAACATCAAGTGAGATAACATTCATATTGAAAACAAGGTACAAGGATCATTAATTCATCTCCAAAATTCATATTACATTCATATTTTCCCTATCTAGTAATAGTAAATAGTAACTTCACAATTTGGGGTGTAACAGTCGAGGATTATATTGTTCCATAAGAGAAAGCATTACCATCTAGTTTTGGGACACCTATATAGCCCACCTAGAAGCTTTAGTTGTATAAGAAACTTGTAGATTATGAATATGCTCTTGTAATTTTTATTAATATTGATATATCGTATGATATATGACCTAAGTTACCGGTGGTTCAGGTTCAAGGGTTTAGTTCGTAGGTTCGGTCAAAATGTTTTTTGGGTTGGGTTCGTCCATACAAAAACATATAAAAAGAAGAAATATATATATATTTACAACAATAATTAAGTTCAAAATGCCACACATAGCATCATATATTGTATAATAAACAAAACCACCATAGAAATAAAAAACATTAGAATGTCATTTAGTCAAACTCAAATGTCATGATATATATTATTTATTAAAATTAACTACATTACTGTATTTCTCCTTGTAGGTAAGCATCGGGGAAGATTGTCCAATTGGAAGACGATATTATAGATGAAGACTTGTAGGAAAGCTTGGAAACTTGGACTTGGAGAGTACATGGCAAATCAAATGAATTCAATGGGAGTTTTGAGGCAATGCACCCAATGGGGTCAAGGGGTAGCATCCCTAGCGGGGTCAAGGGGCAATGCCAAATTAAGACCTCCAAAACCACTCAAACCTTCATGGTGTACATCATTTTGCATTCACAATACGACCCAAATTAAGACCTTCAAATCTTCACAAACCTTCATGGTGAACATCATTTTAGTTAGGGGGGCGAATTGGGCTTTTCAAAAAAAAAAATTGTTGAAAACTCCCAAAAATGGCTTAGGTCCGCTTAGGTTTGGCAGGGTCGGACCCAGTCCGAACCCACAATCTATGGGTTGTACCCTATCCGAACCCATATGGGACTAAACCCAGACCCTAAACTAGGGTCGGACTGGACCGGGACCCAGGGGTTCCCCTAGGCGAACCGGTAACTAACTTAGCATATGACACTATGATGTGCTTTTAACTTATTTTTTAATCTATAAATGTAGGAAAAGTACTTATGAGTTCTCTAAATTCAATTTATGGATGTTTTTGAAGATTACTTTACAAATTTTTGTTTTTATTACTGTTTGAGAATTTGCCAAGTCATGAGTATAAATCAAATTTCAGGCCTGCTGAGTTTTTGCTGATTACAAGTTTTTGAACTATGATTTCAAGAATCGGGTGAAATAAAAAGTAATCTCTACATGGGTTTTAGGTGTTGAGTGCACAATATCATATTTTTATATAAGGGATTGCAGGGGCTGACAAGCATAAATTAGTTGCAATGATATGAATCTCAATTTCCATAGGAGGAAGACTAACAACAACAAAGCCACACAAGTATCACATGACAAGAATTTTAAGCTTATCCCTAGAGTTGCTTGATCTACATGGTTGTCTTTGGAAGAAATCAACTTTCAAAAGAATGATTGCCGTTTCTTCCTGCACCCGTTGATTATCCATTCCCCATCCTTTCATCTTTATCCCCATGTTATATTCCTATTAAAATTCATTTCTAGGATTTTAGGGTTACATCTAGGCATCCCCTTTTTGTGTTTGTCAATACCCTGCAGTGGAACATTCAGTTGTGATTGTTTAGTTTAAATTTGGCATCAATTTAATAGAGATTAGATGGACCGAGTTGTACATGATTACTGTTTTCCACTCCTTGTTGACCTTAAAAAATTTGGACACTCTCCTTTTGGCTCTCTTTCACTCTCTCCCCCTATGGTTGAGAGGAGGATACCCCTTCAACATATTTTATATTGCTTTGTAGCATATAAGCATGAAAGTTTTGTCAATAACTAGGGATTGCTTCATGTTTGTTTAAATTGTATTTGAAGCCATTTTGAGACCTCTACTCCAAATAGTAAGAGCCTTACAGTGCTAAAAGCCTCTACTCCATAACAGATTTATTAGCCTGTCTTAAGGTATCCATGTTTTATTGAATCTAATATCTCCAATAAGTCTTAAATCTGCTTACTATGAAATTTTGCATGTATGTTACCTAGTAAATAATGTGCAGTTCTGCAACTGAAGGCCAATAGTGAATAAAAGGCATTCTGGATTTCTTTTCTGATGGTGGTTTATTTGTATAAAGAAGCTACTAAATTTTGAAAACTTTTAATTTTTATACTGGAATCTGACTTTTCTGTTTACCATGTAGAAGCACAAATGTGTCCTTTTAGAAGATCTTGCTGCTGAGTTCAAGCTCCGTACACAGGTTGGTATTTGTGAGTCTATGATCTATCCATTTGTGCACATAAACATGCATAGAGAAACCAATACGAGTCATTCACATGTTTTATTTTGTGTTAGATGATCAGGCTACCAACATAATGTGATTGGCTGAGTATGTCATTAATTAATTGGTTCTAAACCTAAATTAGATTGTTGCCATGTTGCTTTCTAGATCTGCCATTTTTTGTGTGGTTTATTCAGATCTGATATTTACTTTGTTATCAAATAATCTTGTGGTTAATGCTTGTTTCGTATGAGGCTCAACTAAATAATGCATGATTTTTCTAGTAGAAGGATGATATCAATTACATATTTTGATTTATTATGATGGGGTGTAAGATTGAATTCTATTGATTTTAATACTGATCATGTTCTTGTATGTATATTGTTTAGGGTTATAGTTAGTTTGTTTGGCAAAATATTGTAAAAGCACATAATGTGAGACAATATGAGATTACATATGATTAAATTTTCTTTCATCTGATACTTGTTCCTTGTACTGTTACAAGGGCAATGGAAAACACATGCCTTTAGGCAAACACGAGTACAAGTCAATGTGTAGTGGCATCTTCATATCAGCACTTAATAGGGCAATCTACAATTTGTGACCCTAAATGGTGGCAAATCTAGTAAATCTGTACTTCTCCAAAAGCATCCTTCTTGTGGCTGGTTAACATGTAAATTTTATTACTACTGCATCTTTTCAAAAAACGGGGATGGATGGGGTGTTTTGGTTTGTCCCCTGTGCCTCCAGGGAGAAGAAAATATTCAAACATTGCTGCAAATATGGCACAAACTTGCCGAAACTTTCAGACAGCATCTTACAATTGAACAACGGGTAAGTAAAATGTCAAAAACTGGATAAATTTGACCAAGCTCCCCGAACTTAAGTACTTTGGAGGCTTAGTTACTCTAGTCCCATATTTTATCTTCCGGAATATTTGGAAGGAGTGCAATGCTAGAATATTTGAGCATGAAGAGCACTCACCTATCCAATTTCTGTAAAGCATTCAACAGAATATGTCAAAAACTGTGCTGGTCCATAAACATGCAAAATTCCTATTTACTCCTGCAATGCATAGGACTTTCCTATAGCAAAGGATTTGGCATCTAGGGATCAGATTCTGTCTCTGGAAACCCACAATCCCTCCAGAAAGAAAATGGGAGCCATATGTCTAAGACTGCCAAATTTAACTTTGATGGGGTCTCTAGGCACAACCTAGGTTAAGCAAGTAGAGGAGAAATATTATAAGATGATTAGGGCAACAACCTGTTTACTTCAACGATTACACTAGATTTATACTCCAACAACCTTGTAGAATTCCATGCTGTTTGGTTGTATCTTCCTATTGCAAGTAACTTCAGATCTTGGAGGCTTGAGATCAAAGGTAGTTTTCAACCTGTTATCCACATTATCAACAAATAGTGCACCACCATTTACAAATCTATTGGAGGTTGGGCCTAATTGCTGACAAAATTCATCATCACTTGCAACATTTTGGTCAATACTCAGCTAAACACATCCCTTGAAACCTTAACCAGGTGGCTAACAAATCAGTGAACCACACCTTTCTTTTCATTGTCATCTTAATTTATTTTTGAAAAAATTCTCTAGTTTCTTGGAAGAATGCATGCATAGAGTTTGAGAGAATTGGATAGCACAGACATCAATGCGTGTATGCTTGTTTTTGTTATTGAATGGGAAAGTTATATTGGTGGCAATAACCTACATTGTAAAGTACTTTTCAGACATAACTAATGTGGCACATCACTAACATAAGCAATAAATTAAAATACCTATTTGTACAAGTATAGCCTAACATTATATATATCCAATATCCTCCCTCCTTAATAACTAAATAGGAGACTTCAGTTTTGCGCTCAAATTTAAGAAAGATAATAGTATGAAGAGGTCTAGTCATTAGATCAGCACTGTTCCTAAGATGTGCTACAGTGGAGAGTAATATCATCAATATCAACCAATTGCCAAATTTAGTGACAATGAACCTCAATGTGTTTGGTGCGAACATGATAAATTGGGTTCTTCACTAACTTCAAGATTCCTTGATTGTCACAAAAAAGTGGAGTCGTGATTTGAGGGAGTTGCAGGTCATGCAAAACTAAGCATAAACATACTACTTTGCAATTGACACTCGTAGCTGCTTTTTACTCTGCTTTAGTGGAACAATTTCTTGAAGCTTACTCTGCCATGAAACAACTCTTGAGCCCAAGGAGAAAAATAACCAGGAGCTGATCTTTTAGTATCAATTGAGCCAGCCCAATTGAAATACATATATCATGTCAACTTGAAATCATCTATCCTTTGAAAGAGAATGCCAACTATGACATTTTGCAGCACTTGTTTTGTTGCCTGCCAATGAACAAGATTTGAATGAATGAATGAAGGAAAGAATTTTAATGACGTCCACAAGACCAAGCGGTCTAAGGGACCTAGGAACGCAACCTAAGTTACCGATTCGTTTTTGGATTCGGGTACGGGTACGTGAATCCAGTATGGGATTCGGTCAAAATTGTTTTTGGGGTTGGGTATGTTTTGGGTACGGTAATACAAAAAACATATAAAAATCAGAAATATATACATATTTGCAGCAGTAATTAAGTTCAAAATACACCACCATATTAATTGTCTAATAACATGGCAAAAATACATCACCACTTTCATAGTCAAATATTAAAATATTAGTGATACTCAAATGTCATGATATAAAATTATAAATTAAAGTTCAAACATAAAAATGTCAAGTGTTTACAATCAGCCATTATTGATCATTGATCAATCTGAATCATATGGGTCATAAAAAAAAGCAGCATCATTAGCATCATTAGATGCTACATTTTGTGTATAACCACAAATAGCATTAGTGGCACTCGCACAAGCACTGACACTACCACTCTCATGCTCAGTAGCTGCTTTAGGCTCATACTCATCATCAATATCAAGTGCAGCTAAGTGACTTGTGGAAGCATACAAGTCAAGCTGCTCTGGCTCAATATCCCACCTCCTTGTGTCTCCTCCTTTGTAGGAACTTTGCTTGTGTGTAAGAAGGCGCAAGTTTGAATGCACATACACCAGTCCTCTGCCTTTTTTGAATGTAGCCTATTGCGTTTTATTGAGTAGATGAAGGAGTATGTGCTCCAATTCCTCTCAGAAGAAGATGAACTAGCAACCTATTAAGACCAAATTAAATAGTTAAAGAGTTACAAAATTTAACTAAACAAAATTATTAATTAATATAAAATTATAAATTAAAATTAAAATTACAAAATATAAAACTTACTTGGGATAAATTTTTGATTGCAATAGGTTGGAGGTGCCTATATTCTTGCCCATGGAAGTACCACCAACTATGAGCATCCACCTTGTACTTGTCTCGAAGAGCATCAAGATTCTAATCAACACTACCGGAGCATGCAAAAGCCATGAACTCAACCCTCACCCGATCGTGTTGGTCACAATCACTGAAGAGTCTATGAAGTGCTGCCTTGTACCCTTGAGCCACTTCAACATCCCTATATGGAGCAACTCTTGATGAAGTAGAAAGTATCTCAGGACAATAATATTTGGGACTCAATGCAAAAGCGAGAAGATGCAACGGAGTGGTCATTTTGTTCCATCTATCAACAATGATTTCCTGAAGCTCTTTGAAGAACTTTTCTTTAGGATCTTCCTCGTTTGCATTGATGATGGATTTCATCTTCTCAATCATTGAGTCGATACCATCATATACTTAGCCCAAACAAGGTCTATCCATGTTTGTGTAATGGATCATGCTCAATATGGGCTCAGTGAAATTGACGAGATACTCAACACGATCCCACCAACTATCATCTAGGATCTTTTGTTTGACCCTATTTTCCCTTTCATTGCTAGATTGCCTCCATATGGCCCAATTAGGGCTGATTACCATGGCACAGAGTGCCTCACGAACCTTTATGAGTCATCTCAACACAATTGTGTTGGAGGCAAAATGGGTCTCGACAACTTGTTTGAAAATAAAAATAAAAATAAAAATATAATTTAAATTTACAAAATCAAAATTTAAAATTAAAAGAAAATTAAAAATTTAAAAATATTGAGAATTAACTTACCTTCAACAATTCCAATTTTGAGAATTGTCTAAATATTCCTTGTGTCATATGGTGGTTGGTGACAAATATTTGGATGTCTTCGCCCTCAGCATACACTTGCTTGATCTACTCAATTTTGGATCCAATTTTTTGTAGCATTAGATTGAGGGAGTGGGCAGCACAAGGTGTCCAAAAAATGTGTGGATACTTATCCTCAACCAATAATGTGATGAGCCTAGCTGGCTCCAACTCAACCCTTGAAGTTTTCTGCTTATCTTTTATGTTTTTAAAGTTTTTTTAGGAGAAATTCTAGACAGAAGTAGAAGGGGCGATAGCATATAAATGTTGATAAAACACAGATTTGAGCAATTTCTGAGAAATTGTAATTGCAAGAAGTATTAAACAACCACTACAAAGAGATTACAAATGATAAACGTACCCAGATGCCTCTAGATTATTTAAATAAGAAATTCCAGAGCTTGCCAGTGAAGAATGGTGAAAACTGACATATCCAAGCATACAAGACCACAAAATGATTTCTCCAACCTGGAAACGGAGGCAAATGCTCTGTAGATGCTAGGTGCCAGTGATGAAGCTGTCAAACCCCAAAAAGGGAAGGCGTTTCAGCCTTGTGGTTCACACGCCCTTCTCTGGGTGTCCACACGTGCAAGCTGAAATGTACGGTCTCTCTCTCCAGAAATGGTACGACCTCTGTGTGATGCTGACAGGTGAGGAAAGATAGCGATCCAAAGAGATAAACCCTTTCCTTTATTGAAAACAAGAAAATACTACACAATAGAACTCTGATGAAGCACTGGAGAACTCCTGAATGAAGCTCCTGAGGTTGCAACTATTCAACTAGTATTCCATAGTCTCACAATCACATATTGATGAAGAATTGTCACTCTCCAAAGAAGAAATTTCTTGAAACCCTTGTTCTAGAAGGCAAAGCTCAACAAAAAGCCAAAGAAGAAATGTCAAATGATCAATAATAGAGTTTGAATTTCCTTTGGCTGCCTTATATGCTCAAAAAGGCACGATTCCCAAAAAGTGACGCCATTCTCCCTTATTCTCCCTTTAAAATACATTTAAAATGTATTTTATAACTTTCAATAGTTATCAATTAAATAATGGGTGCACTTTTCAATAAAGTGTTATAATTTTCACTTAAATAAATTTAAGTGATTCACTTTATTATAAAATCAAGTTGACTTTATAATATTCCATCAAATAAATTAAATACACTTTAATCCACTGAAATATTAATATTTGTCATAACTCAACATATTGACGTGCCGTCAAAAGTTGTCAATCGCTGAACTGCCAAGGCTTGCACTGAGCCTAACACTGAACTCAAAAGGGTGGAAACGACAATACCCACCAAACGGCCACTGACCCTCCTACCATATCTTGTCAGCCTACAAGGGTCCAAGAAATAGGCTAATCATCATCAAACAAGATCACACTGAAAAAGGGGACATTACAAATAACCCAACAGCCCTACAATTTTTGGCATTGTCGATTACAACTTGCACAACATTTTGATAGCCCACTTCTTCAATAGCTTGGCAAAGGATGTTAGCAATAAATGAACCATCTTTCACCTGTCCTTCACAATCCACTGCTCTCAAAAACATTGCCCCTTAAGGGGACACGGCAATAACATTGATCAATGGGCGATTTTTTGCATCTTTCCATCCATCAGAAACAATGGTCACCCGTGTTTTGATCCAATAATCCCTTATGGGCTTCAAAGAGTTTGCTACATGTTTCACCTCTTTCTCCAATAAGGTGCAACACACCTTCTCAAAACCTGGGCCCTTATACCCCTTTGGAGCCTCATTAATAGATTTCACCATTTTTTGCCAATATGGTGAACAAACAACGTTGAATGCCAATCCATTGGCATAGACACATCTTGCTATGTCTTGATCAACAATCTCTCTTGCCTCATTCTGAAATGAAGCTTCCAACGGTCCCTTAGATCTTTTATTTGAAGAGGGCACGGTTTGTTCTTGATGGATGTTCACAAATGGATGGCTTTCTGTAGGTGGAAGATAAGTAGGTGGTGTAGGGGGTTTCATGGATAAAGATCCTTTCTTCAAAGGATGGCTTGTTTTAAGACTACCAACTTTTTGCTCTGCTTTTTCTTGCTCAACAATATATTTCAACACTACGTCATTTGGAAGGCCTTTGCCATCACCTTTTGGAGGTCTTGGACAAGGTTTGATGCCATTATCAAGGATGTCACACAAGTGTGCTTTCACTCGACTATATGAGCTCGTATATCGAACTTTGCAATGACTATAATCCAAACATATACTCTACCACCTAGACATTGTTGAACCATTTCTACATATTTCCAAAGGGGAGAGGTTGGGTTTATTTTGAAACGAGATTGGCCTGAGGAGTTAGAAGCGGATGCCATTGTAATACCTAAGGCACAACAGATTGAAATAATTTTGGTATTGAAATTTGAAACCAAAAAACTTAAAAGAATGAGAACAAAACAAAAACTTAAAAACAAAACAAAATAGTTCATTTGTTAAAAGAAATGTAAGAAAAAAATAAAAAAACTTCAAAGAAACCTACCTCTTTTGAACAAATCTTGCTCTACGATCTTCTTGGCAACGAACGGACACTTGCAAGTGCTTAGGAATAGCACAACAATCAACTTTGAACAACCAACAATCAGCCTTCAAGTCTATTCAAGCTTGTGCAAGCAAGAGAGAAAGTTCAGCAATGGAGGCAATTTTTCATTCACAAATTGTTAAATGAGAGTGTTTTTACCTATTTGATGTGTTTGGAGGCAAAGATTAGGGTTGGAATGGATATTTTATTATTTAGAAGTCGACTTTTAGTCAATTTTTTTTTTAAAATTGCAAAAAAAGGCACTTTTTCCGTGGCTTGGGCGTTCACACGTTTGGATTCATGTCGGATTCGGTTCGGATTCAGTCTAGGTATGTCCAGGAAGAATCCACAGAGGCTCAACGTACCCTGGGCATATCCACAGGCGGAATTTCAAATTCTGTCCGAATTTGAATCGTTTTGAATCCGAATCTTACCATATCGTATTTGCAGGTTTCTAGGGACAAATCAGTAACTTAGAACGCAACATTAACACATTTTCAAGTTCCTTTTGATGTCGGCTCTTCTATTATTAGTATTGATCAAGAAACTTGCCGTTTTGTGAAGTCTCACCTCCTCAAATAACTCATTCAAACTGCCCACCTTCAAATTGTTTTCGAACTGAATACAAATATGCTCATTTGGTTGGGCTAAAAACTAAGAGATAAATAACAATAAAACAAAGATCTAGTTGTGTGGATGTAAGATTATATCAAACCTGCCATAAATTGTTTGTAGAGTGATTCATTGATTAATGATGAATCATCATAGGCTGAAAAGTTTAGCCCACCTCTATAGGTGTAGTGGAAGAATTATAGTCAATTATGCATAATCATTCTAAAAGATGCGGAGCATAATTGAGGTAAGCCACAAAAATGAGATGATTATGTTTCCAAAACTCTACACCTAAGCAATATTGTAGGGGGCCTAGATCAGCCATGTCAAAAGTAGAACAAATATCAAATTTCACTCGCTGCAAAGTAGTGGCCTTGCTACTTGTGATGACAAGATTGCCAACATGGACAATAAAAATCACGACGTCATCACCAACACTTTTGACATAGAGATTTGGATCAAAAAGTTTAAAAGAATTATTTTGGATCCAAAATCTCAAAGATGCTGTCAATCTTTATATACTAGGCTTGTGGAGTGTGCTGAAGCTTGTACAAGGACTTAAGAAGCTGAAAAACTAGATGATCACTATTAGGTAACTTAAATCCTTTAGGCTGCACCATGTAGATCTCCTTGTCCAAATCCTTGTTCAAGAAGGTGCTCTTCACATCCATCCAATATGCCTACCAACCAAATTGGGCTAATATGGAAATAAGCAACCAAAATGTGACTTATCTTTGCAGTAGGAGCAAAGGTCTTTTTATGGTCTATCACTTAGTAGCATGGCATTTACACAACATTGACATGATATTTTAAAAGTATAAATTGAATCAATTACCTAGGTTTAAAATAGGAAAAACTCAAGAAAAATTGGGAACTAAATAACAATGGGTTAAAAAATTAGAGAAAAAAACTAATTTTGTTATTTTATACATTATAAAGAATGTTGATTTTAAAAAAATTCATTACTGTTTAAAAATTTATCTTATTTTAACCTAAGAGAATTTATTTTAAAGCATATGATTGGCACTAAAACAGCAGTCTGTTCTCTTATGAAACATGTCTTCTCAACACAATTGCAACACCAAAACCCCTTCATTGTTCGGCTCTATGGTACCTTGGTCTTTGCCTTTCAACTAAGTTGCCAGTTTGGGTACTGGTTCAGATACGGGTACTGGTACGGGTACAGCGATATGACAATTTTTTTTTCCTTGGGTACGGGTACAGGTACAGGAATTTATCAACATAAACATGTTCAAAATTATAAATTTAATTATAAGAACAATGATATTAATTAGACATAAATGATAAACATAATTGCCAATAAATAGAATATTTAAATACCTCATATAATCATATTCATAATTTGCAAAAATGTGAATACTCAATTCTCAAAATGTCATTACACATTGGAAATTCAAATTACAATCAATATTTAATTTAGTAGTCTTCAAATTCTTCTTACAATTTGAAAAAAAATGGTTGAGGAGGCCCTGAACAAGAATAAAATCAGTTTGGTCCATAATGTGCCCAATACGTGCTCAAATTGTTATGACCATCATTTTCCTAAAAACACTTTTCTTGCACAAACATTTGGGGAAGAGGTTATGACAGAGAGTTGAAAATCCTAACAAAAACTTTCAAGCAAGTACAACTTGTCCTCTTGCTACAATACCTTCTTTGAACTTAAACATACAAAAAATGCAATAGTTGTATATTGTTCTTTTGTATTAATGTAATGCCCTAAATTAAAATTTTTGCTTCATTAAGGCATTTTGATAAAATGGTTAAAATCTTGTAAAAATTGTCGTCAAAAGTCAAAAAGGTCAAAATGTCAAAATATAAATTTTCTATTTTTAGAAATTTTTGAAAGATGAATGGACTATAGGGTTTTTCTAGGTTTATTGTCGAAAGGATGCTCGCAATTTTTTTTCTAAAAATAGAAAGTTGCATGTCGGCCCCTATTTTTTAAGGATTCACGCATGTTGGTGAAAATCTCAGATTTTTCAAAATCTGACAATCTTGGTCTCTTTAGAATGAAATTATCTACAAAACCGAGACTTCAATTTTTCGGCCCTATTTTTTAAGAATATGTCTAAAAATAGAATCTTTGCAGAAATGGCTCAAATTGATTTTGATTGATTGAAAATATGTCACGATCAAGATGGTCCAATCAGAATTGTCAAAACGTTAGTTTTTCTCCGGTGGGTCTATTTCGCTTTTTCAGAAGAAAAATTAGGACCTCCGAGGTCATCAATGGAGGATGGCTAGCTGCCAGGTGTCAGATTCAAAGTCTCAAACGCTGTACAGATCAATCTACGGCGAAAGATGCTTGAAAAATGGTGAACAGAGGAGGGGATTTCAATAAGTTAGAAATTGCAAAAAATATTCTAACACTGGAAATGTTGGGCACCTTTTTTCAAGGGAGGCACCTGGTAGTCAATGCCTTAGTCAATTTTTCAAGTTTTCGCAAATCATGCACGTGCAACAGTAAACACGGTCAACGCGTCAACAACAACAGTCAACGCAGTCGACGAAGACAGTGAACAGCTGGCGAGGAAAGTTGAAATTCTTCAAAAAATGGTTTACACTGGAGAAGTTGGGCGCCTTATTTCAAGGAAGGCGCCCATGAGCTAATGCCTCGGAAATTTTTTTGCATTCGAAAAGCATGTGAATCTCCTTAGTCAGTCCATTCAAATGCAGTCAAAAGCAATTTTCGGGTTGGGAAAAGTAGTAGATCAACTCAGATATGTTTAAGCTCTTCAACAAATCCATCGTCCAGTTCAAAGGACCTGTCGGATAGCCGGTAATTGCAGATCAACGAAGGCATTTCACACAAAAAACGAAAAAGTCAAAGAAAAGTTGTAAAGTTCAAAAATAAACTAAGTCTGGTAATCTTAGGCGGCTTATTTCAAGGAGGCAACCAAGACAACAACCTTAGAATTTTTTTTGCGTTTTTGAGAAAACGTTAAAATCACTTCATTGACCCAGTTCCAGCTTTCGCAAAATTAGTCAAATGACATAACGGAGGCTTGTATGAGGAATCATTCTTCTCAGATTTGATCAGGCTTGCTAGATTGACCGACTTTTAGTCTTAGTTGTTCACAGATTGGCGAGAAACGTCAAAATAGGGGTCACTAGCTACACGCGAAATGGAGCATGCAAAAATTGAAAATCTCAAAAATAAAACTAAGTATGGAGAACTTGGGCACCTTATTTCAAGGAAGGTGCCCAAGTGTTCAACACTTAAGATTTTTTCTAGCTTCGACTCATTTTCTTCCATTTTGGTCTTTGTCAGTGACTTTTGGGGTATGCAATCACGGTCAAGCGCCATCAGATGACAGAATAAAGCTAGGGATCACTTCAGTAGTGGTCAAAGATTAGATTGCCATGGTCAAACAGAGATTATTAGTCAACAGTGCCAATTTGACGGATTGTCAAAGTCGAAGGCAAGCTTCAACGGAGGCAGAAACAAGTGAAATTTGAAATTTTCAAAAAATTAACCAAACTTTGGTGGAGATGGGTGCCTTATTTCAAGGAAGGCACACAAGTCAACTTAGAAAAAATTTCAAAACGTTTTCATGAATGCATGCTTTGGCCACCCTACTTTTTAGGAATTCTCTGTGTTGATGCAAACGAAGTCTGATATTTTTGCATGTGGGCTCTAAATTTAGGGTTTTTACAAGTAAAGTGCTTCTTTCACCGCCAAACTTTATTTAAAGAAGCTTTGGGCGTCCATTCTTCATTATTTTAGAGGTTGACATCCAAAAGAAGAAAGCTACCATTTTCATTTCATCAAGATTTGAAGGCTCAAACGAAGTGATTTTTTAGTGTTCTCCGTGGATTCGAGATTGGGAAGCACAAAAGCTCTCTTTTTCAGGGTCTATTTTTCTAGGGCATCACTTTTCAAAAATAGGTGGTCAAAATTTTCAACTTTCATCAATCTGGGTCTACTTGTTCTTCGCTCCTCTTGAAGATTGGAAAATTTTATAATTTTCAAGAAAATCTACTTTTTCATGCATGTCCAAGAAATCCTCAGATTTTTGAAATTTGACGATCTGGGTCTCTTTGCAACAAGATTGTCTACAAAACCCAGACCTCAGCTTTTTTCGGAAAATTTGCATGCTAACTTCTACTTTTTAGTTTTTAGGAGATCTTTTTTCTTTTGGAAAAAACTCGGCTTTTCAAAATCTGACAATCTAGGTCTCTTCAGCACGGAATTGTTTACAAAACCCAGACCGTAGTCTTTCAGATTGTCATTGGAACCCTGGGTGTTCAACATGTATATGATCATTACCCACAACTAGAGTTTTCAGAATCTGAGCGGCATTACAAGCGAGTGAATGGTCTATTCCTGATGCATATAGTGTGAGATCTTGATCATGAGTTGCATATACAGATTTCAGCAAATGCCATATTGGCAATGGTAGAGTGGGCTGATTGGTTTATCCAATTCCCCACATTTTCCTTATTCCTACATAAGAGTATATGGCTTCTCGGGTGATCCAGTCATGTTACCTAGATATCCAACGGATGAGGTCGTGTTCATGGAGTTTCTAAGGCAAGTACATGAGGTGCACACATTTTTGCATAACAAATGCAAGCCTGCATTGAGTTTCCCATTTGAGATGAGCATATATAGATGCAAATCAGTGGCCGATGCCAAGTTGATGAGCGATGAAATGTCAAGGTTTGGACTCAAGCTTTTCAAGGAGAAACGGTCATATGATCCTCGTGGTGTCTTCACAGCTCGTCTTGGTCAAAATCATGCACATGCACCCACATTGAAGGTTTTTGGGCTAACTGTGAAGATGAGTTCGAAGTGCGCAAGCGCAACTACTCTAGACTTACTCTTTGATAGATGGCTGATTTCTTATCAGAAGATGTGGAAGGACTTTCAGATGATGATGGGGAAGTTCTACTTCCCATGTATGCCCGAGATCAAGTTGAGCAACAAACACTTCCACAAGTTGATTGGTTCGCCAAAGAGGGTACCTCCATTAAGGAAAGAACAAGCCAAGTTGTCAAGAACAAGTTATTCCTAAGCAGTAAAAGGACACGAAAGGTAGTTGTAGAGCCGCCAATAGTTCATACATCTCTACCTTCTTCTTCTAGACCAAAGCCCAAAATGAAAGCAATGAGCATTCCTCCAAAAGGTTCAAAAAAGTAAAAACAACAAAATTTCAAGGAATTTGAAGGAAAAGATGAAGTTTCCCATTGGGAATTAGCAGGAACACCCATTAGATGCATCACAAGTTCCAGTTGAGTCAATACCTCAAGCTGAAGCCGTGCCTCCATTTCCTATTCTTCCACCATCGTCGAAGCCTTCTCCTATCCATATAGATTCAAAAGGTGATTCACCAATTCGCAATGTCTCAACACCGATTGATCCATCAGAAGTTGCTGAAGCTGGAACTGATCCTCCCAGACAAATTAGTAGAGACTCCTCGTCTTGGCTTGAGAACTTGCTGGGTAGGAAGCGAAGGAAGCCTTCTTATCAATTGAACTTTGTAGAGTTTGACAACGTCTACCAAGACACATCAAAGAAGAAACTAAAGAATCAATATCATATGGAGAAGATTCCTGATGGCGAGATCATCCTTGAGTTTGCCATACCTCCTGAAGACGAGAACGTTGATGAGGTTGAAATTGATGACTTCAAAGTTGTCAAAGCCAATCTTGGAAGAAGCACCCGACATACTAATGTAAATCACTTCGAGGTTGCAACAGATAATCTGAAGGAACGAGTGCTCAAGGAATGAGAAGATAAGGCAGCCCTCAAGGCTGAGATTCAACAGCTACTGCAGTATGTTTCCAACCTCCTTCATGGTACTTCACAAGCCACTTTGTTGCTTCCACAAATTCTGGAATCACATGCAGATCAACACCAGTTAAGTCAGTTAATCATCTATGGAAAACATTTGAGAGATTGGGTAGAAGAATTCATCGCCAGGGGCAGATTTATGCTTGTAGAGATGTACCAATTGAGGTACAACGCCCATGATCTTCTCTCAGGGATTCAGTAGTCAGAGCAGAACATTGCGGAAAGGAAACCAAGAGATGAGATCATCATTTCCGACTTGAGGACAACTTATGATTCAATCAGTACAGAAGAACACAAGAAGAAGCTTTTTGCTTGGAGAGAACAACACCTCTTCAAAGTAAAAACCTACGAAGGAATATCTGTAGAATTGACTGAATATAGACAAAAGGTTGCTAATACTCTCAAGTTCATAAGCACATTTGTGTCACAGATCCCTTGTCAATATCAACATGAAGATGGCACTTACCTCAATCTCGGTGAAGTACAGACAGAGTTTCAGAACCTTGTCCGTGGAAGTTTTAATGGTGATCCTATTGCTTGTGAGTTGAATCATGTTGCAGCAATGTTAGCAAAATTTGATGAAACAGCTGAAAAGAGAAAATAATTTCTAAATTTGATCATGGATGGTGAAAAGATGTTGCAAAGACAATACATTGTTCTAAAGAGTATCGGTGTTCCTAATGAAGAAGCAGTTAACGACTTTTTGGAGGATATGATATCCCAAGTTGTCAATGAGTGAACTACCAGTTGGAGCATGCAAAGATTTCTAGAGATAGAACTTAAGGCAACAGTTAACTTGATGTCTTTTACAAGTTAAACTGATTGTTCTCATTCATGCTTATCTATTCTTTGGAAATATCAAAAAGATAGTTGGAGATTATCTTTTAGTTAAATCAGTTAACTGATGTTTGTAGTCTAGTTAATTGTTAGTTATCTTTTGTTTAGACTAAGAAATAAAGCTTGCATGTTGGCAAGACTAGTTGTTAAAAACAATGAGATTTTAGGGTTCCCTACTCCTTTGTTTGTGTATAAATAAGGGCAGCCTTGCCCATTTATGTTTTAACCGTTATTGTGATAACAAATTGCTGAGCTTATTTTGCCTGCTTTGTTATTCAGTGTCCGTTCAACTTTTGTTTATGCAATTTGGTTGATCGTATATTGTAAGCCTACTTTGCTACAATCTGCTGTCCCAGAAGTGTAATTGTCATTGGAGAATATTGAGAAAGAAAATCTTATGCCTATCTTGCTTTGGTCTACCGTCTCAATTATTTTCAGTACTTTCGTCTTATGTATTTGCTTGTTTTATCTTTATTTCAGCTTACACGTCATAAGTACAATGAGTCTTCTGGTGTTAGCTAGGAGCGAGTTTATTTAAGTTTTATGTTATTAATCATTCCTAGTTTACTTCTAATTCTCAAGCTCTGAATTTACCCGAGTTATTAGAAGCGTCATTAGTTTAGGCCTAGTTGTAGTTGAAAGTTTGCAAAACTAGAGAAAACCTCAGGTACGACACAAAGAGTTTTATAACCTTGTGCTCTCAGCTGAGATAAAAAGATTGGCAATTAGTTTAGTATTTCTTTTAAGCATCATCAATGAAGAGGGAGCTTCCCCTCCTAATTTGAAGAGCAGTCTAACTGTGCATAGCTGTCCATTTCCTAATATGCATTGCAGAGGTGCGAATTGAAATGCCAACAATTAACTCAGCAGATCATAGCTCCCTAGTTGACAAATATTTTTGCCAGATATGTAGCATTGCTATTGATTGAACTAATGTGTAAAATTTTCCTTGAACTTGAATGACCTTGACTGCACCAACCACCAAAAACTCTGACAAAAGGTTATTTGCTAAACAGAACAAACAGATTCAAAGTAACTTTGCCTTTATGCTAAAACAAACCAAGTTGGTGGACCTCACAATTTGTGTTTTTTTATTGTTTTTTTGCAGTTTTTAAAGTGCCTGCAGCACAGGTCTGCTTGGGTACGGCCTGGGTATGCCCAAGGTTCCACTCAGGCTTCTATCATAACCCCCGATAAATGTGTATATATCGGTTAATAAACATATGAAACATTATACGAATTATTCATAAATATAATAAAGTTAGAGTTAAAAGTTTTTTTTATTATTATTATTATAAACTTTCGATGGACTATGAAACCGTGATAATCATCGGGCGCAATTTGTGGCCAAAGGATGCGATGGTAGCGAGTGGAAAGAGGTGCGACGCTAAGGGTGGAAAGAACATGCCTCTTTAGATGTTTAAAAGAGACCCCTAGCTCAGCATAAGGGCATCATCACCACGGCAAACGAGAGACACGAAGGAAAATACAAGCACAGTAAGTTCAGACGTCCACTGACCAGGTATGCATCTTTATCTCTAAACACCCACTGAAGATTATTAGAATTCGATAAATAAGAATGGACATATAGATTGCAATTCGATGCCACTCTATTTTTTATGCGATACAAAATAATAACTAATTGCCCCAAATCTGTGACAGACTATGAAGCCCGTCAAACGCACATGATAAAGGAATACATGTTAATAAAACCTTAATAACATATCTGTGATAAGATATTACAGAATACCAGCGCTACATCTAAAGAATAATATATAATTGCCAATTTAATAATCTGTTGTTTAATGATTTCAATCAAATGTGCATATTAGGAAGAATCTGTGTCTGTATCAAAGCACTACAGCTAACTGATCCACTAACTACTCTCCATGTCTAAAGGAACATATATATATATATATATATTTGTTTAATAAAAAAATCAAGTCACAATAATATTTCAGTAATTCCTGCTATAAATTATCACTGCTGGCTGAGTAGATAAAGCCAACAAACTCTCTCGCTGACGCTCACCGAGGAGAGGATGGTTGTGGGAGGGAAAGGCTGGTAAGTTTGAGCACATGTTGGATATCCCAAGATGGCAATGAATCCTAAGGGAGTCCACTTGGAGCTTGGTCACGCGCCTTCGGCACTGTAAGGTGTCCCTCCTCCAATGGGGTCTAGAGAAGTGAGGTGAAGGCGATCTATTTTAGGTCAAGCGTGATAAGTTATGGGTAACTATTGATGAATAGGGATTTATGTAATTTTGCATCATGAATGTTTGATAATGGTTGTGTTTATTTCATATGCTATTCTAAAATAGAACCAAGACACAAATCTCTAATTAAAATAAATCTTTATAGTCTTTTAAAGCAATTTATATTAAAGTAAATTATTCGCACATTAAGTGAATTTGTGCATTTCTTTCTTTTTCTAGGGCAAATTTAATAAGGGACATTACAACTTCCCGGTCCTCTGTGTGGGAAGTACCCAGAGAGGACCTGGGAAGCCCGAGAGGAACCCTTGGCGTACCCAGGCACTACCATCCAAGGACCCAGACTAGGACCAGACCGAGTTGGGTATGAGGGCCAAAACACAAAGACCCGGTAATAGAGCCTTTCAAGCATTCTCCATTTGAGCTCAAATCTGATGATTCATTAGATGAGGCTAATTCCTCACTTGCTAACTTATTCTTCAAACCTATGATGTATCTTTTGCCTTTATTTTCAATAGAATATAGATTCTTTTTCTAGTTATGATTAGCTTTGGTTGCAATCATCCAACCTTGCCCTAATTATGCTGTTGGAAAAATGTTGTAATTGATGTTAAAGGAGAAAATCACATTGTTGTCATTGATGTCAAAGAGGTAATCATTGGTACAAGAAAAAGGCCAAAGGCCACTAATCAATGGACAGGTTACCTCTTTCGTTGTAGCGCTTTAGCTTCACTCTATTCTTTGTTGTTGCTGGCCAACCTCCTTCATATTGGTGTCTTCATTATACTCAAGACAGTCCTTTACTTTTGCTGGCCGACCTCTCTATCAATCACTAAGTCCAAATGCATATATCTATATGAAATATTAATCGACCAAGCAATAAAGTATAATAGCAATTAAGAAAGGAGTGATTGAGGAAGAATAATGTGCAGCGATTAATAAAAGCAATTTTTAAAAACTATTAGAGGCAGCGATAAAGAGTAATAAAAGGCAATGATAAAGGTTAAAGAAGGCAGCGATTAGTATAAAGGATTATTAGACAAAAGGAGTGATTTGAAGATAAATAATTGTTAAGGCAGCAATTGGTAAAAAAAGTGATTAATAATGAAAGGATGCCTCCCTTCATATGATTGATCCTTTTCATGAGGATATAAAATGAAATAGGGAGTGTGTGTAGAAGAGAAAGAAGTGAAGAATAAACATTAAGGAGAAAGAAGCAAGTGTGGAACTAGAAAAAGGATAAATCATATAAACACAAGAAGAGTTTGAGGAATAAAGAATAAACATTTTATCAAGGCAGACATATGTATGAAGAAAAGAATAAAAGATAATTAGAAGATAGATTTGTGAAGTGGAGAATATATAAGTGAATAGTATATATATTAAGATCATCCACTAAGAAGTGTGGAACAATAGAGCAGATATAAAGGTATATGTAGACTTGAAAGAGATTGCATCAAATTGTGGAGAGAGGATATGAATTTCATTGCATAATCAAATTTTGTAAAGGCATAGAAAGAGTTAGTCATCCATTGAAGAAGACATAGTTTGTGAAAAATAAATGCAGATTTGAGAAAGAGAATATATGCAGATGTATGAAAGTGAAGAAGAGTATATATGAGCAGATTTGTTGAAGCAACATTCATAAGGTGGAATTTTGTGAAAGTTGGTGCTTCCTAAATGAGAGATTGGTGTTTCTTGCTAAGTTGGTGCTTAGCAGAGGGAGTTGGTGCCTACAAATTGCGGGGATTGGTGTCTTTAGTGGGTTGGTGCTCACAAATTATATAAGAGGGGATTGGTGTCTCCTGTAGGTTGGTGCCTACAAAGATTGTAAAATAGATTTATATAAAAGCAATATTTTGCCGTGGTTTTCTCTCGTAAGGGTTTCCAGGTAAATTGCGTGTTCTTGTTATTGATATTGTGCAATTGATATTATTGTTGTTGTTAGTTTGAAAAAGTAAAAGATTGTATTATATTGATTCAACACCCCCCCCCAGTATAATCGTGTGCTATTTTGGGCCATGAGTACTTGAAGCATTTTTGTGTCATATTGATCCATTCCCACCAATTGGAAGGTTGGCAACTAGATCATAGTTAATGATATTCCTTCAAGTTTCCTTTATAATCATGTTCAAAATGAATCTACCATTGACAATTATATTGGAGAGTGTACTTCCTGATATTTCCATGTTGTTGACTAATGGCCACCACGCTAAGTTCATTGTGAAGAACTTGCATCCCTAACAAAGGAGGCTACACAATTGGTCCCTTTTGTTTTTAAGCTTTTCCCTCAATGAACATTGCATAATCCAACATGAGGTGTGGGTGTGTGTATTTTGTATTGTGGTTAAAAATTTGAGCATTTGTTGTTATGGCTACCTTTAGTTCAAGAATGCTTTTAACAAATCTATTACCTTTATAGGTACTAAGGTTTACAACACTTGCCTTACAATAGCCATGTTTATAATAAGTTTACTCATAGTTGTCGCCTCTACATGGGATTGCCCTCTTTCTTTAGTCATTTTCTTTCCAACCTCTGCTCTTGCTTTGACCAACCTTTGCTTCTGTCGGTGAGTCTAGGGAGTTTACCTCATTTCTGTGAGATCTTGTTAATGCCATTACGTTTACCTCATTAGCTACATCAATCATATTTACATTGACTTGCTTCCAACAGTTACCATCTCCATGGTCATTGGGTCCACATCATTAATAGATAGTTTGGGAATGCCTTGATTGGTGGGGCAATCTCTTGGAAATGGCCTCACTTGTTATGCTTCTAACACTATATAATCAATTAACCTTGGTCATCGTATTCAATTTGTCTTCTAACTCCACCCTCATTTTGGCATGTGTTTTTGCAATATCCACTAGATAATTGCTTGTCGATGCATTGGGAGATGATTCTTGTTTTGCTTCCCTAGGGTGGTGTTTGGTGTTTCAGAGAAGAGTTATAGTTGTTGTGTAAGATGGTTTATGCTGTTGTGTAACAAGTCTGCAATTGCTGTGCAACAGTTTTTAGTTGTTGCATAACAAATCTTTAGATGTTGCGCAATAGTCCTCAGTTGTTGTGTTACAAATTCTGTTGCTACACAACAATTCCCAATTGTTGTGCAACAAGTTAGTCACAAACTTAATAGAAGTTCTCAGTGTGTGGAAGCAGTTCCTAGGGATTTCAACAATAATGATTTCTGGTTAAAGCTATTTTATTTGTAATTTTCAAAGCACCCTTGTTCAAGGGTTGATGCTCAAATTGTTGTTAATATTTTTTATTTTTTATATACAAGGGAGTGGACCTTATTCACAGTTAATCTACAAAAAAAAAATATTAAATAAAAAATTAAATAAAAACAAAACAAAAGACCCTAGCAGCCTCGCATAAAACATTTAGAATTAAGGCACAAAAACAAAAAACCAAAAACTGGAAATGTGTTACAGTTACACACCTTTGAAATGCCATTGAATAAGAGCCAACTAAGAACTGAAATGAGGACTCAATCACCTGCAAACTCTTTCCATACACAACTCACCTGCCACCACTACTAAAAAAATAGTGCAAATCAATAAAAAAATGAGCACTTTTTTGAATTGAACAATCGGAGTTTTCAAAGGCAAATTGCAAATTCATGTCAATTATCGATGAGTTTTCCCAAGCTATAGTTGAGATTTATAGAAAAGCTCAGGGCTGTGTTATTTTGTAACTTGTGAGCCATTTCAACTCACAATTCCTGTGAGTATTGTGTCTATGCCTACCACTGAGAAGATTGAATTTGCATTGCAAGGTACCTGGACTTCTATTCGGTCACCAACTTGAGTGCCCATTGCCAGTAATGAGAGACATTGGATAATATTGAGTAATCTATTAGATGAGCATGTCATTGCTCAAAATATCATTGGTGCATCTAATATAGAATGGTGCATGTTAGGCTATAAAAATGCAACCTTGGAGTTGCAGAAGCAAAAGGTTGATTTGCTTAAAGGGGAGGCACAACTCATAAAATTTAGCATGCAACATTGAGGGAATGCTGAAAAATAAAAAAAATTGCTGTATAAAAGATTTCCTTATTCCAGTCTACATTTATTTGGAAATGTGCAGTGTGCTACATTACAAGATCACTAGTGTTTTCACTTTTCTGATGTCATCATTACTTTGCATTCCTACTATGAATTTGTGCCAATATACTCCATTTCAAACAAAACAATAAGTGTTACATGTTTTTATTTTTAAAGGAGCCAAGAGATGATAATGGATAAATCCTTCTATGTTAAAGCTTGAAAGTGTTGTTTAGAGATAAGTAAAATGTTGGATTTGGAAATCATATGAATTTTTAAAATTTTGTTCATATTGCAAGTTTAAATGATCTGCAGGCTTGAATTTTCACAGTTATAACTGTGAAAATTCAAGCCTACAGGTTGCTTAATTGAAATTATGTTCATATCGCAAGTTAAAACAACCTATAGGTTTGAATTTTCATAGTTATAATTATAAAAATTCAAGCATACTTTTCATAGTTATAATTATAAAAATTCAAGCCTACAATTTGTTTAAGTGAAATTGTTCATAGACCTGCAGGCTTGAATTTTATCTGTGAAAATTCAACACTTTTAGTTTCAAATTTTCAACACTTTCAGGGTTCAACATAGAAAGGAATCCAGCAAACATTACAAAAATTCTTAAAATTGTTTGAAACTTTTGAAAGTGATTGTGCTGGTCGTTTTAAAGTCACACAGAGATTACATTTTCTCATTTTCTACAATTTTCAGAATACAGTTATTTGAAAGTGACTGATAAGATTTTTGGATTCTCAGAATAAAGTTGTTTGAAAGTGACTGAGATAAAATCCAAAGAAAACCTGTGTATTTGTGTGCCCTAAGTTGCTGCCAGTAAGGTGCCCTAAATCTCCACTGGTTGTCGCCCAAAATGCAAAAAAACCTGCGTATTCACGTTTGTGAAATGCAAAAATCACAATGAGTTTTTAACTTTAGGCAGCTAAAATGATTTTATATCCCATTCAACAAGTTTTAACAAATTTTTAACGAGTTTTAAACCAAAAATATGTTGCAAGTTTTTAAGAAAACCTTCAGCAAGTTACTTGCCGCAGGTTTTGACTCACGGATACTGTGTTTTGCATCTATGATATTGTAATGACCAACCCCAAATATTTTTTTTGTTTGTTTTTAGTTTCTCTCCAACTGCTGTTTGCAAGGTTCTGTGTTTGTTTTCTGATTTGCTTGTTTTGAAGTTTTCACATGCCATACATGATATAAGGTTGCCAAATAATATAGAATGGTTGCATAGGAATCATACAAGATATTTAATAGATAAAATAACATTCATTCCCAGCAATGCACAGAATAATCACTGATTTTAATGAGAGCAGATTACAAACTTAAATATCAGAATTTGAATGAGACCTCAGACCTGGAAAAAAGAGTCATAGCAGCAGCAAAGGGCTCTTCAAAATAACCAAATACAGCAAGAAGAACATCACCTCAAACCTCCACGTTTACCAGCTTCAAGAGAAATTGAAAATCAATCTTAAAGGCACCTGAAATCGCTTCACCAGCAGCTATAAGCTAAGTCTTCACCACCCAGCAAGGCCTTTCCCTTAGAAAATTCGACCTCCTTTATAAATTCCAATCCTCACTGTAAAAAGCTCCAAGACAGCAGATTTTAGTCTTCAATAACCACGTTCATCACCATTGACTGAGACGTCAAGCTCGATTTCAAGCTGGGCTAAGACGCCCTTCTTTGACTCCTTTATGACTGAAAGCTCACCCTCTGCTAGGGCTGACCAAACTAAAGTAAACCCCAGAATGGGGCGCTGCCTGTAAGAGGTCAACTTGACCTTAAAACTCAATCTTACCTTCAAAAAATACAAATAACAGCTTGCTAGAATCGTCCAAGGAAGAGACATTCATTGAAACAATACCCATATGCAAAAACCATGATCAGGTCTAGTACTGTAAGTGCCCAAAAACTGATTTAGAACACTCCAAAATCATCAAAAATTAACACCAAACTGAATCCAAGCATAATCACACCAAAACCTAACTGAAATCCTTCAAGAGAACTAATAAAACTTCATTTTTTTTGCCCAGATGTGATTCTTGAAATGAAACCACCAATACACCAGCTTGAGCAGGTCTTTCACTATCGAAACCAGTCTTCGAATCTGAGGGTTTTCGTCCTCAAACTTGTTCTTCAGACCTTCTGGTACAATACCAACAACATCTCCCTTTGTCGACGATTTCATCCATACCAAAAGAAAGCTTCAAAAAGAATAAAAGTTTCAATATCAAATTAGGGTGACCAAGGCTTGCCCTAAAACCAACACCACTTTTGAAGTAATTAAATTTTGATTTAAAATACTTCTCCTCCAAACATTAGCTTTTTTCCCTTTTAATTTTTAGATCACCTCCATGCTTGGGTGCCCAAGATTAAATAAGCATTTTAAAATGTTATAATTGTTTAAAAAACAACTTCAAGTTATTGCTCTAGGCGCCATGGTCCTTTTTTGTCCCCTTTTGACCCCTCAACATTAAATTATAAAGTTACTTTATAATAGACCTTTTTTTGAAGCAAAAAACAAATATTAAAATGATTTTGCCTAAGTAACTTTATATCAATTGAATTTGCGGTGCTGAAGTCTTACCAAATCCGGTTACTCAAAATAGACTTACTATTTTTACTAAGTACTAAAAATAGCAAGTGACATCCCAATGGCTTGAATTGGAGAAATTCTGATGTTGCACCAAGACTCAATGTCGACAATGAGCACCATACTGGCCCTGCTAAAAATAGAAAGCCACGCCTGAAACACCGAAAAACCCAACAAAAAGCACTGGCACAAGACATTAAAGCTCATCGGACAACCTCCACTCGTTGCCTGAACAAGAAACCCTACACTGCTCTGCCTGTCAAACTAGTTACTAAATATAGCACTTACTAAAAATAGTAAGTGTGTTAAACCCAAACTGATCCAGAGATGACATCAAAAAATGGGGACATTACAGATATAGACAATGCCACTGAATGATACCTATACATTTCATATCATAATTCAAATCACAACTAATATTGTTTATAGAGTTGGCTTGTTAAATGCGTCTAAGTGAAAGTAATGATCTCTATCAAATACATGGTTATGTGGTCATGATTACACTTTTAGAAAATCCTAAACTGTATTCAAGAGAAAGGGGCCACCAAATGGGGCACTACAATGCTCAGACGAGACGATTGAGAATGGCTTGCATAATGACAGCATGTGGATGCATGCACATGTTTGTGTGCATGAGAGACTGAGGGAAACACTGAAAATCTCAATTTCTGACAATGGCAGTGATATTATCAGAATTTTTACGAACAGCAACTAGTCAAACTACTAGGATTTAAGTGATTAATTGCTTATGCTTTCTTTACACTTATTTCATTTTTCTTTTGGTTTTACTGTGAGAACCTGGCTTTAAATTAAGAAATGCTGAAAGCGATTAAAATCCAATGCAATTAGATTCTTTGTTCAAGGAAATTAAATTTTTTAGCCTGCACATTGTAACTTGTCTCTAAAATATCTCCGCGTTGACTGCAAGGTGCAAAGAAGTCTGAAATAAAAATGCCCCGATTAGCTGATTTCCAATTAATTATTTACAGTTTAATTGATTGTTTCAAATTATAGGCTGATAATGCGTCGTGTAAAAAAAAGATGATTGCATTCAATTGGAAATGTTATATTTACTAAAAATAAAGGATTGCAATAAGCAGGCTTCCCGCTCTCCTTGATTTCAGCCTGCTATTTGTTTTACTTATTGCCAAGATTTTTTGAAGAAGTTCAGAAAACTATTAATAGGACATAAAGTAAATTGATCATATTGATGTGAAAGGTGTATAAATTGACCCACTGGTTAACTTTTTGGACTCCTTGAAATCCATCCTATTAAAACCCAAAATGGGGAAGTGAAAATAGTCTAACTTTGCAAGTCAAATCTCAAGAATCGCAAATTCAAACATTCAAGTGGTGAACTTACATATGAAAGAAAATGAATCTCAGCTATATTTTATTGAAATGTTCCCAATTCTTGTTACTACAACTTTTAAGTTGTAACTCGTTTCTTTCCTCTAGGCAATGGTTGCTACTGTCTGCTCCTTTCTGTCAAAATACAAGGAAATTACATTTGAAAGAACAGCTTGTGCAAGTTGTTAAAAAATATAACAGCAAACTATATCTGGGAAAGACTATTAGAAAGAAGCTTATGCAATACAACTTATTGTAAGCAATTATTATGTTTTTTTAATTGTTTATTGGTTTGCAGGATTGCATCAACCGAATATTTGCCTTGGAAAAAATGGGTAAGTGAGCATTGGAATAGGTACTCCAGTAAGATACTGAAATTTCATCTTGGAAAACGTACATGTTCTAAATTTACCTATGTTATCTTAACTAGGATATTAGTTGTCACGATAATAAAGAAATTCTTACACTTTGGGAAGGTGAAAATTTTCAGGTCGGCTCTACGGAGTTATGGATGATAGAGGCAAATACATATACATTTCTTTAGAGGAAATGAAGGCTGTTGCAGACTACATCAAGAGACAGGGGAGGGTAAGCATTGCACATTTGGCGAGTAAATCAAATGAATTCATTGCTCTGGAGCCAGAGTTGGATCTTGATAAAGTTCCTATTGAATTGGATGAAGATTACATTGTTAACAGTGAGTCAAATGCAATTGCTGTTACATAACATGCATCTGGGATCATCATTAATCGTCTGGATATTTCTGAGGCTGAAATTATCTCATGCATGTGAGGGGCCTTTGTACGTTTGGTCTACTTTAGAAACTTTGTGCAATGTATACTATGGATTCATTTATCATCAAAATCAACTATATACGAGTTAAAATTGATCAATACAGACAGTCTGGAGCAGTTGCAACCACATCTAAATCTGTTTTGTTGTGTATGCACACTTTAAATTTTACTCTAGCTATGTTTACCTTTTCTGAAAAAATGTGGACATGCCCTGCCATGGAGCTAACACATGATAATTATCAAGAGACCATTCTGCCCTTGTGAAGTACATTTATGGAATGATAGATGTAAGTTTATGCTTCAAGATGGAGGAGAAAGAACCTACTTAAGCACTATATGTGTAATGTCTCCCTTTTTGAACTGAGTAGAAGCAGAGAAACCAAAGCTTATTTCTATGTTCCGTAGACTGAAGGGAAGATTTACAATGGAATAAAAGCTAATAGTAGTTTATTAAGTTGTCACAAAAACGTCTAAGTTATAACATTAAAAAATATTAATTATTATTATTTTGAGCTAAAAAACAAATCAAAAAATGAAAAATGAAAAATGATGAATATTCAAATAAAAGATATATTAATTAAAAAAAAGATAATTAATAATTAAGAAGAAAAAAGATGAATATTAAAAAAAAAATTAATTATTTTTAGGATTGGCTGGAAAAAGCACAAAACAAAAACAAAAATATTGAAGTAAAAACAAATCATTCTTTTATCATTGACAAATTTCAGAAACCCTTTGTAGAGTTGAAGTTCAACATATTTTCGTGGAGGACGAAACCTTATCCTAGAGGGCGAAAATCTTCTAGTTTTCTGTGTTGGCTTCATACAGAGACAAAATTAGACTTTACGGATTGTGACAGGTATCACACTTCATCACACTTCAAATAAAAATAAAAAAAATATATAAAAATATTTTCATTTATTTCTGCAGTTAAGGCACTCTCAGAATGAAGCGGGCCGTACACCTTTGAAGCTGCAGAGGCATGAAATGAAATGAAATATTATTATATTTTAATAACGTTCACGAGGCCACAGTCTATGGGACCTAGGGACAACACAAGACCATCAGTGGAAAGAAAAGATTCTAAGCAGTTTGAGATCTTCACTTGAGGTCAGTCAGTGAATTTTGATGATGTAGTTTGCCAATTTGACCAACCTTTTGCGAGTGAGGTGAAGGATCATGGGACCATGTCAATAAATATTAGGGGCGCAAGACCCCACCAACCGTAGCGGCCCATCTCTATATCCTCCATTTCTATTTTTTGAATCTAACGAAACATGAAGAGGGATGAGCTACGCAGCCTTGAAGGAGATTTGAAAATATTTTATTAGCAAACTAAGTGCCTTGGGAGGTGACCTGGGCGAGAGGGAGTGAGAATATTTTCTAAAGTCCTTGCTGGTCAAATACATACTATGCAGATTTTGTTTATGGGAATTGAGGCTGTGCACTATCCCAAGTTTGTGACTCACATTGAAATTGAGATTTTTCTGATTGTTTTGTCTGAATTTCCCGCTACTCCAGCTGCCAGCTGTCAAGAGAAAATGACAAGGAATAAAAGGGAGTTACAAGGCTGTAGTCTTTGGATGATATTTGCTGCTGACAAAAGGTATAATTCAAGGAGCTGCAATGTTAAATTGAAGAATTCAACAAAGGGTCGGGGCAGTAGCAAATGGCAGCTATCAGATTGGAAACTTTTCCAGGTTCTTTATCAAGTGAATGGTATTTTTAATATTATTTTATGAATACTTTATCCATAAAATTCAAAAGGTCAATTATTAGTTATTTTATTAAATATTGTATTGTAAAAAATACTAAATAAAAATGCAAAATGACTGCGGAAATGTCTGAAAATTGTTAGAAGGTATATTTCAATATGAGTGAAATGGTAACGGAGACATGTGAATTTATTAGTGGGCACAAATTTAGAAGCTCCAACTCGGAAACCTTTGATAATTTCTAATAGCCACTCATTATGTCTTTTGCTATCTAAGAACCATGACATGAGAGTCACATGAATAAACGTAAGTACATTAATGGATATGCAACGACCTTTCTAATTCATGATTAATAAACACAAGCACATTAATGTTAACAAAGAGTCACTTATTGTATTGATCATTTTCATCATAATTTTTATCATGTTTGATTTTGCAAAATCCAACGAACTTCCATCTAGTTTGGTCAATTAATTGGATGGAATTTGCAACAAGATTCAATAAACAATAGAAGCACCCATTTAAAGCGGTTTGTTTTCTTCTCAACCCTGCTACACTTGTAATTTAACAATAAACTGTAATTCTTCTTCCAATGCAAATTCTTTTCGATAAACATCAAACTTATGCCAAGTCTCTAAAAACTTATTTTTAATTGGACATAACCCATTAAAAGAAGAATTCTCAAATAAGAGTCAAGGCTCAAACACTTGTAAAGAAGCAAATGAAGTGAAAACTAGATCTTTCAATTGTAATCAATTATTTAAGCGGGGGAGAAGCCAGGCTCAAACACTTGTAAATAGTCTAAACAAACTATCCTTTGTAGTATAGCCAACACCATAATCAAGGAGACCGCCATCAATTATGAACATCTCTAGCTTGATTTTTTTGACCTAAACTCTATGTTATCCTCTACTAGCTGTTGTTTTGGAAGAGATTGGAAGATTGCTAACAATTCCTAGAGACAATGTAATATTTTTCCACATAAAATGCAAGTAGTTCACTAGGTTTTTCACGTGCAACCTTAGGCAATTTACTTAATCTTTTCTTTTCTTCTTCATTCTAAATGCTTCCAAACACCCTAAAATATGTCTCCCATGTCTAGATGCTAATTTAGTTGGTTTTTGCACAAGGAACTCAGAAGATTGACATCTTTATGAGGACAACTCTCAACAGGGTTAACATCATATATCAACAAATTTTGCACATGGTTTAAAGCATATTGTTGAAAATCAAGATTATGTTTAGTATTATGATTTCTAGTAGTAAAAATATTTATGGTTATTAAGTTGCAATAGAATAGATTAGTTTTAGATTTGACTCTTTAGATAGGTATTAGATTAGTTGTTTTATCATTATTTTTAATTAATGCAATCTTATTTTCATTTCCAACAATTCAAATAATACACAAACAACAAATCAATATATCCAAACATAAATCTCTCCATTGAAGACATAAACAAACTAATCAAATGCAATAAAACAATTTGAAATATAAGCTTTTAGGAACATTAAATTGTTTAGTTTGTTTTCATGTTTAAAAACCCTAACCTATTCCAAACTCTTTCATACACTAGTTAATTCAAGATAATCTAAAACATAGTAGTGAAATTCAATAGAAATACATAAATGA
>VDFB02231922.1:0-14541 GCA_007258455.2 Sequoia sempervirens
TCTCATAACTTTGCTTTGATTGAATGACCAACATTCATAGTTTGCAATTTCAAATTTGAGTTATGGGTTCAAGCAGTGATAGAGAGTTAGTATTAGGAGATAGAAAGTGGTTAGCCAGAATTATCTATGAACAGGGTACCAAACTTGGCAGTCAACCTAAATCTAGATGCGATACTTTGGTCACGTTGAGAAGACTGGAAGAATGCTTAAGTCTTGTTGAGCAATCACCTTCTTCACTGTTACAAATTGCTATGAATTCAGCAATAACTTCGTTGGGTGGGCTTAAGTATTTGAGACACAACGACAATGAGATTAGGCTCATTGTTGCCCTTTGTATTAGTCAGTTAATAAGGATCACAGCTCCTCGGGTTCCTTATAATATTGGTAAAATGAGAGAAGTATTGCAGCTGATTGTTGATAGTTTTGATGGGATAGGTGATGTCAATAGTCCTACTTTTGGGAAGAAGATCAAAATCCTTGAGTTGATGGCACAAGTTAGATCGTGCATTGTCATGATTGATTGTGGTTGTCATGATCTTGTTTTATAGGTGATCCATCTCTTCTTGGACTCAATCAGCAAGAAACATAATAAGACTATCCAGGACAACATGAGGACTATCATGATTTCAATTATTAATGAAAGTGATGATATTTATCAGCCTCTCTTATCCCTTCTGCTAGCTGTTCGTAAACAAGAAAAGATATTGTCTCCAGCTGCATATGATTTGATGCATAGTGTCTTCGAACAATGCGAAGACAAGTTAAGACCCTATTTGTTTGAAGAGGAGCAAGCACAAGAAAAGGGGGTAAAATTTGAAGTGAATGATGATGACAAGTCCATACATCTTGATAATAGCTTGGCAGAAGCTCTTGATGTTACTTTCAGCACTCAAGAAGTTGTTATCAGCCCTAATAACAATTCTGATATTTGTAACAGCAGCCATACTATTGAGCTTAACCATGAGTTATATGCGATGGCACATGAGGAAAATGTTGTGGAAGGATCTACCTATGTAGGCACGCACAATGGTAGTGTCAAAAATGAGGAATGTATGGAGAATCCAAGCCATAATAGTTTTGATTTTTGTGACAGCAGTCTAATATCTCTGCATCAGCATGAGATAACTGCCATTGCTCATGAGAATGACTGCTATGTGGAGTTATCTAATGCAGATACTCAAACTTTGGGCACTAATGATGCATTATGTGTTGTGGATTCATGCCACAACGACTGATTTTACAGATCAGACCATCGAAGATAAATCAGAAAATTTGTTTAATGGAGAATGGTCCCAAGATAGCTCTTTGGATGAACAACCATCTACTTTGGAAGAAGTGTGCAATGATAATGTCGAATCAGCAGCTTCTACCATGTCATTTGATCCAGCCTATCACGTACATAATAGCAGTACCTTTAATGTTGATGTGTGCAAAGTTGATGGCACACATAATGATGGTTTCCAAACGGTGAGTGATGATGATTCAGCCTCTTATCATAGTGCAGATTACAAATCAGAAAATTTGTGTGGAGATGATTTTTCATAGGGGTTTCATCATTTGAGAACAGTGAAAGGTGAGCAGAAAGCATGGTTAGCTGTTATTAGACCACTTGTTGTTATTGATTAAGTGGCACATTGTTGTTGGACTCCAGGTATAAATGAGCACCTTGATAGTGGACTTTCCCTTGTAGAGTTTCAGACACTTAGAGATGCAGTTGGGATAATGAAGAATAATTACCTACAACTATTATCAGATAGAGATCATCTTCTCATGCTCGATGGCATCTATTATGATGCTCTAAAGGGAAAAGGAAGAGGAGGTTGACGAGCTCACCTATGAGCTTGAGGTTACCACGAACTCTTTGAAGAGTGCTCAAACAACCCTTCAAGAGTCAAATTTACAGATAGATGAGCTTACCGTGGAGTTGAGCTTAGCGCAGTCTTCATCACCAGTGGATATAGTTCCGATATCTATGACAGTTAATGGTGATGAGCATACACCCACAGGTAGTGTAAGGAGCACATTGAGTATGTGGCTACATCCATTTCAATTACAGGTGCAGGTGACACAAATGGGATGGGTACTTTGGATGAATTTAGCAGAGAACCATATGTTGCATCAGGTGTCTCTGAGGATAGTCCTATTTTAGGTGATGCAGAGCAGGTTATTGATAGCTCTTGTGATGAGGTGGTGGATTCTGCAGAGAGTTGTGTGATTGATTACAACACTATTCCATCTTCTTCACAGGAGATATTCAGGGCATCACCTAGTGGGGAGATTGGTTCTCATGTTGATTTGTTTCCCTTTCTTGGAAGCAAATCAATCATAAAATCCCATGTAGCTGATTTTGATCGACAACTTATTGAGCCACAGAGATGGAGAGATCAACTGAAGGTTATGGGAGAGAAGGTTGATTCAACCTTATCTCGTTTTGATTGCACTCATAAGTATGTTGAGTACCTTCTTTGGACAACAGAATTTGGGGAGAGATGGTATGGGGTCTCGGCTGGTACTCACATTCGTGATTTGTGTTTCATTAGGAGTGCTTTAGAGGAGATAAAATCAAAATATCTCCAATTGTTTCATGATAGAGAGTATGCTATTGGAATGCTGTTGGTGTACATTTGATCATCCACGAACACTTTAAAATAAAAGTCAAGACGCTATCCTCTCTTGAAAAACCATGTACTAAGATTACTTGAGAAAGATGTATGGTGATTCAGGTTTCTTTTATCAAGAATCTTGACATGTGGATAAAGCTCAATGGGCGTTGTGATATGCTGGTAATACACAAAGGGACTTACGTTAAAAAATCTCTTACAAGCTAGGACTTAGACTAATTTGACAATAATGCTCTCTCTTTTTTTTTTGGTATTTTGGATTTTTGAAAAAAAAGTGCACAAGGACGAGGGTTTAGAGGTTCTATACTACTCCTAGGAATTCAAGAGACGGTAGAGATTAGGTGAAACTAATAACCACACTTTGCTTCGCCTCGCTAGGACAACTACACAAAGTGAGTGCAATCTTAAAGGGGTGTGCTTATGATTTTCATGTCACGAACAATTACCATCAAATCAAACAATACTCATCCAAACAGAAGTTAAGCATCCACAACTGTAAGCTCGGGCTAACTTTACGCATTGAATAAAAATCATCTATTCAAAGAAAGTATGAGCTAACTTTCACCATAAATCAATACTATCAAATCTTGCATTCATCTAACATGCATTCAAATCAAATTCTATTCTAATTCTAATCTATTGTTGAAGGAGATATGTAACCTTGCTACCACTTGACAATAAAAAGGATTCAAAGCAAATCATGCATAAGAGCTTTTATTATCTAAAGTAGCTATACGCAACAATTTCATAAACTCTCTTCACCAAATGAAAATGAGAGAGCAAGAGTTTATATAGAGTTTCTGAAAATCAATGAAAGGCCGAGATCAAAACAAATTAATGGCCGAGATCAAGACATATCAACCCTAATTAGGGTTTCCTAAAATAACATCAACATCAATTGCATGAAAGACAAGTGGTGCCTGGAGCTAATTTCAAGGAAGTGCATCTCTATCCTCTTCAGCGGCAGTGTGTTCAATGAACCTGGACACGATTGAGATGACCTCTTCCATCGTGACCTACGGTAGCATGTTTACTTTGAATTCCAACTTGTCCAACTCCTCAGCACATCCACCAAAAGTATTTTCCCATTCCAATTCGTGTTTCAGGAAGGCATCTTGTATAGACAAGAAGTTCGCCACCTTAGTCAAATTTTGCCTTAGGACCAATACAGTGATGGTGGAGAAGATTTCCTGAGCTCTATGCTTAAGTTTTTCGAGCTGCATATCATTCTCCCGGCTGATCTCCTTCTCAAATACATCTGTCGCTATGAGGTAAATCTTACTCTAAACCTCTTTAATCTGCTCTTCAACTTTGAATCCCTCAGACTTTACTCTTTCCAAGACCCCACTCCGTGCTGTCAATGCCCAATATCAAGTGTGGAAGTCATAGGCGGTGCCTGCTGCAATTATCTTCCCAAAAATCAACTCCTGTTTTGGAACTCCCTTCAGCACTCTAAGGCATGGAATGATTCTATCCTGAACATCCTAGAGGTTGTGTCCCAAGCTTCTGTCATGACAGCAAGTTTGGAAAGCAATGAGGAAGTTTTTCCATAAGCCAGTGTCAATCTCTCCATAAATGTAGTCACTTCCTCACTCTTACCCACCATCCACTCCTTAGTCTATTTAGCCATGACCATCTCTTCTTCAAAGTCCTTGGCCGCTTCTTGTGAGGAGTTCAGAAGTGGAGGAGCTGTTGCGTCGCCCTGATTGAGAGGTTTAGTCAGGTGTCAGATGTACTCCTTTAGGCGTTCAATCTCCTTTTTATACTCTCTTCTTTGCCACTTCCTTTTCCAACCTTGCCTTGATGGTAGTGACTGAGTTGTCCAGGTCTTCAACCTCTTGGCCTTTTGTCATTGGACCCAAGTCAACAGTGGTGATGGCATACTCATGGGGAGCAATATCCTCTCGTGACTTGTCATTGGCACAACAATTTTACTTGAACAACAGCCGGCTTCATCCCTCGGTTAGCAGAAATTTCTTGTGAGCTTCTTTGCGGTGGCGTTTTCCCTAACACAGCTGAGAAATCTCTTGTCATCTTCCTCTGAATCTCCATTTGGTACTTTTGTTGATGTTATATTCAGCTTCAGTCGTATCCTTCCAACACAGTATTTGTTCTTGATTGAATAAATTAAATTATAGCTTGAGAGCTATTTAATTTATATTCTTAATTGGCACAAGTTTTTATATGTGCCGACTTTCCTCTCATTGGTGGCGTCCAAATGAAAAGGGATTATTGAAGGCCGATTTGAAGACTTGTGAAGAGGCACTTGTTTCTATGAGAGGCCGACCTCTTATTATTGTATTTTATATTATCTCTATGTCAGCCGACCTTCTTCTTGAAGAGTTGCGTCTCTTCCACCATCTCATATATTTACACTTCATTTGTTTAACATTTGTTCATACAATTCATTTGCACTTTAGTTCATTCACATTCAGTTAAGAGTTTTCATATGCGAGCTTATGCAAGAGCGATCTGAGATATTCATTAGAGAGCTGTATTCATACAGTCTGTATTAGCATCAGTCTGTGATGCTGTATGCTGGCCTTTTGAGTGGCCTATTGTAGATGTATCATTCACTTTGAAGACTCAATAATATAAGAGATATTATTGGCTAGGTTTTTCTCCCTCAAGAGGAGGGTTTTCCTAGGGTATCTGCTGTGTATTGTGTTATTTTTGAATTAATTTCTGTGCATGTTAATCTGATCACTTAAGTTTAACATGGAATCAGAGCGGGTTTGAAGAAGATTGTGATCAGATTTGTTATTGCAGTGATACTCTCTATTCTTTTTTCATATCTTCATCTATCTCTATTTTAGTCAAGATGGTGAACGGTCTTAAGGTTGAAAATAGACTTGAGGGAGCATCCAACTACACATCATGGAGGTTCAGAATCATGCTCACCTTGGAAGAGAATGACTTGGCTGAGTTTGTGGAAACCAAAGTTCCCGAACCAACGGAGGAAGAAGAGAAGTTGCAGTGGAGAAAGAAGACATCAAGGTGAAGAAGATGTTGGTTGATTCCGTTAAGGATCATATTGTTTTGATTGTCTCCAAGTTGAAGATGGCAAGAGACATGTTCAAAACCTTGGAGGAGATGTACGAAATCAACAACACAAGCCGAGCACTTGCACTGAAGCAACAACTCCTTCATGTGAAGATGGTGGAAGGAGAATCTGTCATCGCTTACTTCATGAAGATTTCCGAATTGAGAGATCAGCTCTCTACCATTGGTCATATTGTTGATGTCAAGGACTTGACCATGTTGGCTCTTAATGGTCTTCCTTCATCTTAGGAGTCTTACATTCAAGGAATTAGTGCAAGATCGAAACTTCCCAAGTTTGATTGTTTGAGGGCAAATTGTATTCAAGAAGAATCTAGGTTGGCCGCGAGAGGTATTGGTCGAAGCTCTAATGAAGACATTCATGTTCTTTCCGCTCAATTCTCAAAGGAGAAAGGGAAAGGTGGAAAGAAAGGATATTTCAAAAGGAATAGAGATAAAGGAACTGATGGTGCTCCCGCATTCAAGAGTGGGACCTCTCCAAAGTCCAATGTTTAGATTGTGACAAAGTTTGGTCACTATGCAAGGTGCCCACAGACTAATCAACGTCTTCATTTCACGGATGTGGATGAGATCTCTCCTCGGAAAGGATTCTAGGAATTTCTATTCTAAGCATTGAGCTGTGTTCAAGCATTGAAAGGTTGTGTGCTGATTTTAGTATGAAAAGCGGTATCATACTATGTCTAGTAATGCATCCATCAGAATATTTAAAGAGATAAGTATTCTTTGTTTGTTTGAGTTATATCATTTCTAGTTGGATCTTGTAATTAGTAAAGAGAGATAGTGGTTTCTCTTGAATTGTGTTCACTAGCATAAGAGTTTTTGAAGATTTCTTTTTTTGCATGCTAGTTGTGAAGATTTCTGAGTGTGACTCTGAAATAAAAAGAGAATTGTAATTTCGATGGTATCATTCTCTAATGCATAAACTGTGATAGAGCCTTGAACTCTTGGAGAGAGTTGGTTCTACATGCTAACTACATATTGCATTCAAGAAATCTGTAGTTGTGCAAATTGTTCTTTTGTTGTGCTGAGTTTGGCACTCTCAAGAGGAGTAAAAGATGGAAGAAAGAGTTATATCAAATAAAGATAAGTTTATGATTTTTTGATATGTTTCTCTTATAGGTTGATTCATTTATGTTTTAATATTGCTCATAAATTATTATGTATTTATGCTATAACCTGAGATAGTAAACCTTGTATGATTATAGTCTTGGTATTTCTTTGGATAGTTATAAACTGTTAATAATCTCTCTCCAAAATGCTTCCAGGACAGATCTAAGAGTAGAAGGTGTTGAGAGATTACTTAGTGATGAAAAGCTTGAGGCATCTCATGAGGAAGTCATGCAGACCAAAGAAATGATCAAGCAGCTGAGTTGGTGGCCAGAGGGAGTTCACTTCCAGAAGTCATCTTTTCAATCTCTGAAGCGGGGATCAAGAGGGAGTTTTAACTCAGCGAGAAGAAGTGAATTATTTATGAAACCCTTAGAGGATCCCTTTATTTCTTGAGATCCAGAATTGCTCAAGATTGTCTTACGGATTTGTCATTGGTAGCCCATAAACCTATTAGAATAGTGAGATGCAGGATGAGCTTTCGAGGGAGGACTATCTGAACTCTCTTGATGCTCGAGGAGGTGTCTTGACTGAAAACATTATCTAAAGTCAAAGGTATTTGGAGGCAATATTGAATGAGAAAAGAAGTGAAGAGTTGATAAAGTGCTTGAAGATTGAGAGAACTGATGAGCACAGAAGAAGATGGTAATCTTGTTGCAACAAAGCATATCCCAAGATACTTGCATGGCATAGTTGGATATGGATTGATATATTGTTTAGGTTGGGATTTGCTATGATATCCTAGTGCAATAGGAAGTAGTCATCTGTGGCATTGAGTATAGCCGATCTGTGACATTGAGTACAGCCGAGGCAAAGTATATTGCAGCTTGTAGGGCAGCTCGGGAAGCAGTGTGGCTTCGTAAGCTCCTTGCAGGATTATTTGGGCATGTTGAGATCAAGTACCACTATATCAGAGATATGGTATTGCGGAAGGCTATACAATTGAGGTATATCAGCACTGATGAGTAGACGACAGACATTCTCACCAAGCCTCTCTCTAGAATTAAGTTTGTGTACTCTCGAGATAAGCTTGGTATGGTGGAGAATCCAGCCTTAACTGGGAAAGAGTCTCAATATCAGTGAGCCTATTTAATGAGTTCTTCTCTGCGAGAGAAGTTCGAGGTGAAATCCCTTGATTAATGAGTTCTTCTATGTGATAGAAGTTCGAGGTGAAATCCCTTGTTAATGCATTTTCCTTTGAGACGGAGGAATTTGAGGTGCAAGCCTTTGTTAATGCATTTCTCTTTGAGGGAGATTTGAGGTGCAAGCCCTTGTTAATGCATTTCTCTTCTGAGATTTGAGGTGAAAGCCCTTGTTTCCACCCTCTGAGAGAGTCATGGTGGATGTCATGTGTGTGACTCCATGACACATGTTGTACTTGTGTTTCACCCTCTGAGAGAGTCATGGTGAAAGTCACGTTGAGGTGACAACATCACGCAAGTGATGAACACTTGTACTTACCATAGTATGGTTGTAGCCATTATGGTTGATATCGTGTTGGGCAATATTTGATATCATGCTGAGATGATATTCTTCTTGTTCACTCATGGTTGTAGCCATAGTGATAGGCATCACGTTGAAGTGATAGGCATCACGTTGAGGTGATTTGCTTTGTGCAGCTGGAAGTATCCTCCCTAACTGAGAGGGAGTGTTGATGCTATATTTAGTTTCAGTCGTATTCTTCCAGCACAGTATTTGTTCTTGATTGAATAAATTAAATTATAGCTTGAGAGCTATTTAATTTATAGAACTCATATTCTTAATTGACACGAGTTTTTATATGTGCCGACTTTCTTCTCATTGGTGGCGTCCAAATGAAAAGGGATTATTGAAGGCCGACTTGAAGACTTGTGAAGAGGCAATTGTTTCTATGAGAGGCCGACCTCTTATTATTGTATTTTATATTATCTCTATGTCAGCCGACCTTCTTCTTGAAGAATTGTGTCTCTTCCACCATCTCATATATTTACACTTCATTTGTTTACCATTTGAACATACAATTCATTCGCACTTCAGTTCATTCACATTCAGTTAAGAGTTTTCATATGCGAGCTTATGCAAGAGCGATCTAAGATATTCATTAGAGAGTTGTATTCATACAGTCTGTATTAGCATCAGTCTGTGATGATGTATGGTGGCCTTTTGAGTGGCCTATTGTAGATGTATCATTCACTTTGAAGACTCAATAATATAAGAGATATTATTGGCTGGGTTTTTCTCCCTCAAGAGGAGGGTTTTCCCAGGGTATCTGTTGTGTACTGTGTTATTTTTTGAATTAATTTTTGTGCATGTTAATCTGATCATAATCTAACACACTTTTTCAATCTTTCCTTTGTGATTCCGGTGTAGGTTGTTCAATGCTATCCTCTTCCTGAGTATTTTCTCCACATGGAATATCCAGAATTCCTCTAAGAGCGGAAATCATTCCCTCCTAAAATTCCTCATCTGAGATATCCATTTCATTCTTTCATTCGAGTATCTCTATGCCTGTAGGAGATGGAGGCTCATCATCATCTGGATGGATTGACTCAATATTCCCCTCATGAATTGGAGAAGGAATCCTCATGTCAGCCAATGACTCATCCACAGTGGCTACTATCTCGTCAACATTTCTAGATGTAGCAGAATGAGATAGCTCCACTCTCTATCTCTTCCGAACAGGTTCCTCATTTATAGGTGTCTTCCCCTTTGACCTGATAGAGTCATCAATTGCCTCCTTCCTTTTCTTGGAGTTGGTGATTTCAATCAATTCAGCATTGTGAGACGCTCCTGCATTCAAGGAATATGATTCCACCTAAGCCCGATGGGAGAATCATCGTGAGGTGGCTCTGTTAGCCTTAACTCCGGGACTGCTGGTCAGCCTGGCGAAATGTTGATAACCGGTAGCCTCATTAAAGGTGGTTAAATTTACCTGAAGTCAAGTTCTAACCACTTCATGAGAAGGAAGAGCCAATTCTCGTCATAATCTTGAGTTGGACATACTCTCCATCATCTTCCAGTTGATGGGCACTTTCGTAGAAGTTGGTCGTGCAGTTAAGTTCATAGGCAATGCGGACCATAATCTTTTCCTGATGTCATATTCATCTGCAGCATTTGCCCAGAAATCCTCTAGGTCTACTTTATGTTTATATTTCTTCCCATTCACGGTCCCAATGTGGTTATGAGGGTCAAAGTTGGCCCTAGACCGGTAAGTTGTGAACAGATACCATTGCATCTCCAACTTGGCACTTTCAGCTGCTTGTGCGGATGGACAAGACTCTAGCATGTTTCCAATGAAGAATGGGAAAGTGATAGCTGCCTTCTACTTTGGCCTTTGGATGTTTTGGTATGTCTCCAACTGCCTAAGGACCTCTAGCAAGATCATCCTATTGGTAGGGTAAATTGGAAGTCGGTAAGGACTTCCGGTAAATCCCTGAATCCTTATGTATGTGAATCTCGGAAACTGGATAAACCAGGATCCATATTTGCTGATCAGGCTTTTGGCCTCAAGAGTAAGCCTTTGGTGAGTTCCTCCTTGCAGTATTCTGGTGATATACATCAGGAAAGCATCATTCGCTCGTCTGAAGTGGGCCTTCGCACGGAGCTGGAGCTGCGGATAACAATCATATGACTTAAATTCATTCTCACCATTGCCTACCATGCCTCTGCAGATTAGTCCCGTATATCTGTAAGTTTTGGCCAGTAGATAGACGATGTAAGAGCTCATGTGAAAAGTTTTGTCCTTTCCAAATTGACTAACTTCTCATGAAGATTGTCACTAATTGTCTGGGACCAGTTGAACATTTTCACGCCTGAGGTGATTTCGTCAATGAAGTAGTGCATGCATGTCTCGAATGGTGTACCTTAGGGGTTGCCCATTATTTTGTTCAATAGCAAAATAATATCTCCACAATCTTCCTTAAAGTCTATGTGAAGCAGCTTCTTTGGCATTTTCTTGACCGAGGACCTTGGTTTCTCTAACCATGACTTATTAATATTTGTTGCACATAGCTCAAACTAGTCTTCATAGAGCTTTCTGGCATCTTCCTTGGTTTTGTATGAAGTTCAGTTATAGCTCAGTATGCCAAATGCTTCTTGGATCGCCAACTCTCCGAGATGAGCCAATATTCTCCCATCCGGCACAATGATCTGCCTCTCCTACACATTGTAATGAATGGCGCACTCAACCATTAATTCGGCACATTCTACAGTTGGTGGAAATTCGGCTCCCTGGGCAATATCATTCCTCATCATCCAGCGAGCAATTGGTGTCAGCAGGAATCCATCATGTCCATACATTCTTTTCTTGAATTCATTGAAATCTACGTGTCCAAGGTTAGTGTCCGTGATGTTTTTCCATTTGGAAGTGATTTTTGATTTTGGCTGCAGTACTTTGCTAGCGAACTTCATCTGGGTCTTTCTTGAAGATTCTCCCCTGGTGGTCATTAACCTGCAATAAACATGAAGAGAATTAATATTACTTTAAAGATTTTAACTCTAATTTTTTTGGGCCCTTATTTGAAAATTTCACTTTCAGCTTGTTAAACATATAAATTTTGTGAAAAATTAGGCTAAAAATGGGTGAACTTGGCAAAGTACTCAGTAAATCCTTGCCAGAATGAGTGAATAAGATGAAGAATTCAGCCAAACTCGTTTTGAACCTTTGAAAGTATGTCTTGACTGCAAATCGACTTCAACTTCTGAAAATTCACTTTAAAATTCAAAAAAAGCATGCCTTTTAACTCAGAAATTTACTTCTCCACTTTGTCCTCTACTTCGAAAAAATCACTTGATCTCCAAGAATTTTCAAAAATTTACTTTCTCTCCAAAATCTTTCTTCAAAGAAATTATCTCACAATCTTTGAGAGAGTTAGAATCTCTTTACCATCGAACTTGGAGAAGAATGATTTGAAAATGACAAGCTGAACTCTTTATAAAGCTGAAGAGTTTGAATAATTTTAGCAACTTTGTGTTTTCTCTCTAAATTCATCGAATTTGGACTTGTTTTATCTCTTCCAATATGGCGACTTGATCTTCACTGAAGATTTTCGAGAGAAAATTTCCATTTTTTTATCATGGCACTATCCTCAGCCAAAATCCTCTAGATTTTTTTTCTTTGAGCTCGAAAACTTTCTAAGTGTTGAATATTTTCCTAAGTGTTGGAAAGAATAAAAATATTCCAAGTGTTAAATTTTCCAACCTCTTCCAACCCTTTAAATCATTTAATTATGGCGAAATTTAATTTACCCATGGCTAATTGATTATTTTCTGTCATTTTTTTCTCTCCCTTAGCCAGGGCGGACTTTGGAGTTAGCTAGATATTTTTTCTTGGTGGGCGTACTTTACCAATATTTAGACATTTTCCTTTGTGTCTAGGCAGACTTTATCATCTTTGTGCCATGCTTCATGTTGTCTTTACTTGGGGCGGACTTGGAAGTGCTTTTGCCATCTACATGCCAGGCTAGGCGGAGTTCAACATGTGTTTGTCACATTCTCTCCTTTGTCATTTAACCATATTTTTCCAATACTTAGCCAAATTCATGAAATTTTCTTCCCAAGGTATCCATACTTAGTCATTTTCACAAGTTTTTTCTTTCCTAGGCATTAATACTTAGCCAAATTTTGAAGTTTTCTCTCCGAAGGCATCTATACTTAGCCAAATTTTTAGTTTTCTTTCCTCCTCTAGGTTGGGCAGACTTCATCTTTGTCTTGCCAAAGTAGGGTGGACTTCAAGACTTCCTTTCCATACTCCTTTTTAGCATGGCATACTTGGCTTATGCTTGGACATGCTTCTTTCTTTGCCTAGGCAGAATTCCTTATGTGTTTGCCATCCATTCTCAAGCTTGGGGCGGACTTCATCTTGGCCTCGCCATTTTCTAGCGGACTTGTCTTCATGCTTGCCAAAGGTTGGGAAAACTTCATCAAGTGCTTGACATAGCTTGGGCGGACTTTGCACTTGTCCTGCCATTCTTTTCATTAGCTTGGGCAGACTTCCAAGATTGCTCTGCTTAATTTTCTTCCTTCCAAGCGACTTCATGGTGAGTTTGACACTCTTATCCCAAAGACCTTTTGAAGTCTCCTCCCTTCTAGGACATATCTCTTCTCCTTGACACTTAGATGAATTTCATGCATTCTTCCTGGATCATCCTGAACAAAACCCTAGCTATGTGATTTCTCTTGTTATGATTTTTCCCTTGCTTTTACCTTTGGAGGTGCAAACCTGCAGATTCTCAAGATGAAACGTTAACTCCATGTCCCGTGGGACCCCGACACTTTCTAAAAATAAAATTATTGCACAGAAAAAGCAAAAAACAAAATTTCAAAAATAGTAAACCTTGATTGGTCCAAAAGTGCCAAAATGAAAAACAAAAGCAAAAAGCTGGAATCCCTAAAAGTAGTAGGGAAGTGTCAATCACTAAAAGCAATGGCGTTTCATCCGACCTTCTAGGCACTTTGATGATGTCTATGCACTATTCTAGGTTTGAACTCTCTACTCTGGCTTGGGTCACTTTCTCAAAACTTTAACTCTACACCATAGTTACAAGACTCGGACTCGCCTCGGACTCGGCAAGCTGATTTTTGACTCGGACTCGGACTCGGCGCCAAGACTCGGCAAAGACTCGGCAAAGACTCGGCAAATAGAAAAACCCAAGAAATTCAGAGATTTTTAAGGATTTAAAGCTTGTTTCATGCACCCTTTAGTAAATAAACCTTAAATACACAATAACATCATGAAATAGAAACTACTATGATCCTATACACAAACATCTATCGATCACATAAGTATAAAGTATAAACGCAAATTTTAGCTGAAGGAAATAAGTAATTACTTAATACTTAATAGTTAATAACAATAACAGTAGTAAGAGTTTAAAGTTTAAAGTTAAACAGTTAGAACTTAGATATATAAATGTTGTGAAATGTATACAATACTCATGGAATATGAAATCCATGGCATCAAAAGTTCCAAACATATAATAAAAGTAAAACAAAAGCTATAAGTCTATGGCTCAGAGGAGCCTGCATCACTAAGGCTCTAAACTTTAGTCCTCTTGCGTAGACGTCTAAGAGAGGTCCTAGATGATGTTGCAGCCATCATCTCTGCCTGTGTCTCAGTGTCAGACTCAGAGGCACCCAAACCAGCATCCAAGGTGTCTCCTCGTGCTCTATCCTCCTCCTCTGCCATGGCTATTGCCTCTGCCTCTCGATCTGCCTGGTCGACCCAATCAAGGTCCTCATCGGTAAAAATAGGATCCTCGACCTCAGTGATCCAATCTGACTGTGGATCAACCTCCTCCAACGTGATGGGTGACAAGTCAGTGCCCAATATCTGTCTATGGCGAAGGCGCAGGTTGTAATGAACATAAACAAGATCATTCAACCTCTGCACTGACAACCTATTGCGCTTCTTGGAGTGTATGTGCTCAAACATACTCCAATTGCGCTCACAACTCAAACATACTCCAATTGCGCTCAAAACTCAAACATACCTCTTCAATCTTCTTTGAAATCAATGGAAATCTCTTTCCAATCCCTTGTAGACTCCTCTAGATGCAGCAAAATCACCTACGAACCTGCACAAATGCGATTCAATAAGCATTTGGTGCTCAATCTCTTTGCTGATTTTCCTTCAATGCAAATGTGTTTTGGCTCTCTTCTCTCTTTTTTCTCTCTTACTAGCTTGAAAATGAAATGAAGTGCCTTTTGGAGGAATAGAGGCAAGTATAAAAACAAAAAGAAAAAAAAAATGAAACTTTAAAATGTGTTTTTTTTA